>JAVHNF010089284.1:0-10731 GCA_034783455.1 Micropsitta finschii
TGAGGGTGGATGCACCCCTGGGGATGCTGCTGTTTCCACCCAGCTCCCTGCTGTGCTCTATGCTGGTTTGAAGGAAAACGAGTTTTTCTGTATGTCTTTTTGACACTGTTTTAGCACATTCCTGTAGCTTGAGTGGTAGCATCTTTTCCTGATATCAGGCTTTCTCTGACCTCATTGGAGGATGAGCTTGCTTTCCTTGAGAGCTTTTGTTCCAGAATAGGAAGCTTGTGTTGCTAGGGAGTTGGCATTTACGTGGGTCTTGAACAGCTATGGTTTTCTGAGCTCCTGAAAATTTTACTCTGCAAAACCTGCTCCTGTATTTGAGGGATGAGCCTGAGTGCTGACTGGTGTTTTACAAGACCCCTTGATGAGTAGAAATGAACTTTTTGTCATTTCCAGGAGACTGACTGTCCTTTAATAACACCTCCATCTGCATCTGATATCTATGCACGTACGTAAATGCCTGTGTTCAGTCAGAGAGATGAAAATAATGGAGCCAGAAAATCCCCTCCTTCAAAATGGGGAATAAAGAGTATTTCCCGAGCTTCTGCAGCTTCTATTCATAGGGGTCTGTCTGCTCTGCTCCAAAGCAGGAATCAATTAGAAATGCCTGTGACACTGTCTTCTGGAGCTGTCTTGAAGGATACCAGCATCATAAATCGGTTTGTAGCCCAGTTGCCTGAACCCAGCCGAGGAGGAAGGTTGAGCTTGTGTTTGTGGTTCTTGCTGGTAATTATAACTCAGAGGAGCATGAGGACAGAGGAATGCTTCTGGAGGCACGTGGAGCCTCAGCATCTCCTGCTGTAGGGATGGTGCTATAGTCCACACCTTATTTAAAAAAAATACAAATGACCTAGTTTATGAAGTGTATGGTCTCATCATGGCTCTCTGGGACTGTCTTCATTCTCTATTCCTCATCTGGACTGGGCTGGGAATACATTAGGAAGAGCGTAATGTTGGATATAACCATCCCAACTCAATGCTTCACACGTATGTGCCCCTAACCCTGAGAATTGTCCCATGAACAAAGGAGATGAGGAGTATTAAGGTAAGGATGGGAAGAGGCACACTTCTCTTTTGGCTAGCTGGGCTGGCCTCCCTCACCATTTGCCTCATCTCAGCCCTTTTGTTCCCTTCTGCTGAAGACCAGGAGATGTGGAACCTGGTGTGCCAGGGGGTTTTGGGGGTGGTGGGAGAGGGCTGGGTTGTGCTGGAGATGCTGCAGGAACCTTAACGTCGCTGTGAGCTCTGCTTTTGAGCATGCTGAATCTTGCTCCTTTATTCCCTTAGCCTTATTTCTCTACCAGCTTATACCAAAAATAGATGGTGCTGGAAATGTTGGAGCTGTGCACATTTATACTCTCCAAATAACCATATATGCCCCTCCGAAGCTGACACTTACTTTTAGAATTTATTCCGCTTTTCTTCATGCCAATGACAAACCCTTAATTGTTTGGTGAGCTTGTGTTTTTAATTGTCTGTATGGATCAGCCAGCCCTGGAGATGCCTCAGCCCCTTTGGCAACCCATACCCTCAACAGAATTACTCCCACCAAGCATCCTGCTCCAGGGGAGCTCCCTGGGAAGATGATTTGGAGGGCCTGTCACCAGCTCACAGGGACTCCTGGGCTTGGTTTGGTGGGCACCTTACTTCTCCCTCCCACCACTTCAGCTCACCCATTTCCGCCGCCTGCAGATACCACAGACCAAAGTTCTCAGTCTCCAGAGAAGGTTTGTCTCAATGAGGAAAAGGAGGAAGAGGAAGGAGAAACCCTGGATGGTCAAGGAGGTCAGGTATCGTCCAATCCCAGGTGTCTCCCAGGAAAAGTAGTTCATCTGATAACTGATATCTGAGAAGGGGTGGAACAGAATCAAGACTTGGATCAAGCCACACTCTGGGGAGGGACAGATAAGCTCCAGAGAAAGCTGTGAGCCCAAAGCTTTGCTGGGTTCATGTCCCTCCATCAAGCCCACACTGGGCTCCCTGCCCACAGCTCTTTCCAACGCTTCCCACCAGAGGATTCAGGTCTGGAGGGGGTCTGGCAGAAGATGCTCAATGAGGGCACACAGAGGAGATCAAGTCACTCCTGTGACTGGGATTTCTTTACTTGTCTATGAAGCTTCTCCTAGCCTCCATCTCCTCCAAATCACTACTAAGGAAAAGATTCCATAATTGGATCACCTGTGAGTGTCAAGCGCTGCCAGTTTTTGCATTAAAATGGTACCTGGAGCTACTGCTCACACTGGGGTAGAGGCACCATGACACTGCCCAGCTCCACCATCCTCCCCACAGAGAACCCCTGGTGTGGCTATGGTGGAATGAGCAGGTGAGGACCAACAGAGACTCACTGAACGCCTTGCAGATGAAGATAGCTTCAACGGAGGAGGTACAAAACTGAATGAACTCGTAGTTCTGGTAGAAGTCACTGATGCATTGGCCCAAGCAGTAATTGGGTAAGACAAGAAAGACTTTATCCAGAGTTTTGGAAAGGTCTACCAGGCCCAGCTCTAAAACGAGAACACAGGAGGATTAACAGATTAGAGTTAGCTGGTTTTAGAGAAAGACCCTGATACTTCCAAGTTCAGGAGGAAAATCAACACATTTTGTCATGTTTAATGGGTGATAATGGACTGCCATAGGGGTCTTTTTTTTTGCTAGTGTGAGGACAGCCCTCAGGAAAAAGTCCCCTTGGGAGCTGGATCTTCTTGGTGATGGCACGGTGCAGTGCTGGGCAGGCACAGAGGACAGTGACCCACCTGGGATGCTCATGATGGTGACTGCAAGGAAGGTGGCCGTGCCCGAGAGGATGTTGAAGATGGTGAGGCGGGTGTAGGCTGTGGCTGCCACTGAGAAGAAGAAGCTGAGGAGGTACATGAGGGGGATGATGGCCCAGCCATAAAGGAGAAAGATCAACATCACATCAACGAGGTGGCTGTCTTGGGTGAAGGCTTGCACGTCAAAGGCTTGGAATATCACCTGGGGCACAGTGATGTGAGGAGATGCATATTTGTCTTCACCACAACTGATGTCTTCTTGTCTCAACAGCCCAGGCAGCAAGGTAACAGCAGCACTGCACTGACCCAGATAACCCCCCCCCCAGATGGCTCCCAACAGCAGCCCATGCTTGTCCCAGACAGAAACCTCCTTTCTCAGACTGGGATGCAGACGAGCAGATCTGGGGAATTCCTCTCCATGCTCCCATGTACCTGAGGTTTTCTAGTGCCCGCACCCAAGTGTCCAGGTGCCAGAGGCTGCAGTCAACTCTCTAACCAGCTTCCTTGCTGGTCCCTTCTATTAAGTAAGGCAATGCCAATGGCCTCATCCTTTTCCCCGCACCCTCACGCATCCCAGCCTTCTCAGAGGAGCAGCACCCAGACCTGAGGAGAGGACAGGAGGGTGTCAGGGCTGACTCACCAGCATCAGAGCACAAGGGATGAGGAAGTTGATGATGTCCCAGAGCAGGGCAGAAAGCCAGAAGTTGACCACGTAGACGCCGCTGACGAACTGGACATGCTTGGCCTTGATGGCGCGCTCGCTGACCAGCAGCAGGGCGAAGGTGCTGGCGAGTGAGGCCATGCCGTACAGCAGGTTGATGGCGATGGCAAACCCAGTCTGGCCTCTGCAGGGACAGCAGTGGGGCAGGGGACAGGGATGCGGCTTGAAGACACAGCATCGCCCCCCCAAATTAAAGCAGGGCTGTGCAAAACACGAGTCTGTCCCTGCCTGTCCCTCGCTGCCTTCCCATCGTCTGGAACGTGCCGCTGCCAAGGGAATACGCTGTTTTCCAGCACATCAGTCTGTGATGGGAACCTAATGTTGTGTGGCTGGTTACAGCACGGCCTTGGCGGCTCCGGGAGGCACAACCAGGATCCCTGCTGAGAACACCCCAGGGAGCCCCGAGCTGATGTGTGGGGCTTCCCCCCTTGCACCCCATCACCCCACTGACACCCCCATCCTCCGTGAGCTCCCCTTTGAACCCACTGCAGCTCCCAACGGATACAGGTGGGCCCAGAGCCCACATCCTGCTCTAGTTTCCCCTGCGGCTCCCAGTTTTCCTCCCATAGTGATGCTCCAGGAGGAAGGGACCAGCAGTAATGGGTGGATGGGACCTTCCAGCGGCAGGAGGGCTTGGAGCCAGTCAGTGTCATCCATTCCCTGCCTGTTCCCTGCATGGGCACTGCTGCCAGATCCTGCTTTTCCATTGTATAGCCTGGACCAGCTCCACGCTCAATGGGGGACACCCACTTGTGCCACTCAGCACCAGCCCCTGCCAGTTTACACCCTGGGAGCTGGCACCGGTGCTCCCGGCAGTCCTTTGGGATGAGGGTTAAGTAGGAAATGATCTGCGTGGAAAATTGCACATTCGAGTGCCTCGGCTCCAAAACAGAGGAAAATTCACCCAGGTTTGAGGGCAATTCCTGGAGAGCTCCCGGAGCTGCTGGTTTGGGATCGGCCGCATGCACGAGGCAGGGGGCTGAGGATGGCACCCACCGCTCATCGGCCATCAGAAGAGACGTCACCTCCTGGTACCTCAGCTTGGAAACTGGGACCTGGCGGAGCCCAAAGCCCTACCAGGGCATCACTGGGCTGCTGGAACCACGCTGGTACCCCTGGGAGATGCTGAGATGTGCCCGGAGATGCTGGGAAATGCTGGAATGTACCAGAAGATGCTTGGAGAAGCAAGGCCAGTGCCAGAACATGCTGGGAGATGCTGGGAGAAGCTGGGGTGTACCAGAAGATGCTGGGAGAAGCAGGGACACGCCAGAGGCAGCAGCAGGCAGCGAGTCCCAGCTCCCATCTCTCCCAAGGTGCCCCCACGATGCCAAAGCATTCACAGCAAAGTGGAGCTGAGAAGAACAGGGCTAAATTGCCTCCCCAGAACAAATGAGGAGATGTTAGCTCTCTTTCTAGAGCCACATTAAAGGGTTCCTTGTTCTCCTTGCGGAAGAAAGCCCGTCCCTTCCCTGTCTCTGTGCTCTGCTCCTCCAGAGACGCGCTCGCATCTTCCCTTTGAGGTGTGTTTAAGTGATGACGGAGGCGATACCAAAGCTCTCCTGGGGGGCTGCGGGAGATGGGGGATGCTCAGGGGTGCACACGCCCCCCCCCCAGCACACCCGAGGCTCCCCCTGCTCCCTGACTCCTATTGATGGTTTAATTTTCCTTGGGGTTGCTGGTGGGGGGGAGAAGAAAAGCAGGAGATAATTGTAGCGGAATGGGCTGATAAGTAATGTTTGGTATCCTTTTTACAACCATTCCCCAGGGGCCCATTATGGTAATTTTTCTTCTATAACTGGCAAATTGTATAACAAGTCAGATGATAAACTAGCGAGCCGGGCAGAATTTGCATTTTAATACAACTGTCTAAATCACTTCTGCACGTGGGGCCGGACCGGGCGCTGCAGCATCCCTGCCTTGGGGACGTTATGGGGAGTGAGGGTTGGGATCCTCTCCCATGCCCCTGGCAGGGTCTGCAGCCCCACAGTGTGCATAGGCCATGGGCTGCCACCGCGCTGGGTTGGGAAGAGGAGCCCAAAGCCAACCATGCGGAGCCCTTTGCCAAAGTCTTTTCTGCACCGCAGCCCCTGAGCCCTGTGCTGTGACATCCCTGAGCCCTGTGCTGTGACATCCCTGATTCCTGTGCTGTGACATCCCTGATTCCTGTGCTGTGACATCCCTGAGCCCTGTGCTGTGACATCCCTGGGCCCTGTGCTGTGATGACCACGAGCCCTCTGTTGGGATGTCCCTAGGTCTTATGCCATGATGTCCGTGAGACCTGAGTCACGATGTCCCCAAGCTCTGTGCTGCGGTGTCCCTGAGCTTGTGCCACAATGCCCTGTGCTGTGACATCGTGAAGCCCTGTGCTACGATGTCCCCATGTCCAGCGTCATTGTATCCCCAAGCCCTGTGCCACAATGCCCCCCAGCCCTGCATTGTTATACCTCCAAGCCCTGTACCACAATGACCCCAAGCCCTGTGATGCAATGTCCCTGAGCCCTGTGCTATAATGCTGATCCCTGTGCCACAATATCCCCAAGCCCTGTGCCATAATGTCCCCAAGCCCTGTGCCACAACATCCCCAAGCCCTGTGCCATAATGTCCCCAAGCCCTGTACTGCAATGTCCCCAAGCTTTGTGCCATAAAGTCCCCAACCCTTGTGCCACAACACCTCCGAGCCCTGCATCGTGGTGCTCCTGAGCCCTGTTCCACCTCCACCTGCCCATTCAAGGAGAGCTGTCACAGCCCACCCTTAGAAACGCAGTCGCAGGATGCCAGGCTCCCTGACAGCTTCACAAATAGCTGCTCTGAGGCCAGCCTGAAGTGTTGATTAAAAGGAAAAGAAGAATGAAACCAGAAGAAAGGCTGGGGTAGGGACCCCAGGCTGGGCCAGGCATCAGCCACCCTCTGCCGCAGCATCTCCAGGGTTCAAGGCCATTAAAGCCAAGGCTTGTGCCTGCCCTCGCTTCAAATGTGAAACTTAATTAAGGTTTCATAAGCCCTCACCCCATGCAGAAAGCTGCCACTGCATTAGCAAGGCAAATAACACCCAGATGAAGCTATTTTCTTGCCTGACCAAAGTCCAGTGTTTAATTAGGTGGCTGCTGAGGCGTGGCAGGAGCCGTGTGACTGGGTCAGAGAGCCTTGGGAGGGCTCTTTTAATAAAAATAACACCAAAAAACCCACAGCAGAGCTGAAAATCTACCTTCTGAACAATAGGAAAAGTGTTCTCCCTGTGCCCTCATGCTGAAGGGGATGAAGTCGCCATGGGATGCAGGGGAAGGAGTGAGATGCAGTGATTCACCGGGGCAGCGGCACCCCGGTTTTGGGATGGGATGTGGGAGGCAGGGATGCTACCAACTCTTCAAAGGACATTAAACCAATTGCCACATCTTGCAGGATTAACACAAGTGACACTCGCTTTGTACCCACATGTTTGCAGCGCGGAGCAGATGGCGAGGCCGCTGGATGGGATCCAGCGCGGCTCCGCGGCTCTGAGCCGAGCCCGGCACCACCGCCATGGAAAAGCCGTATTTCCCCCGGATCCACTGGGATATCCATTAGCTCTGCCAGCTGCCGGCGCGTCCAGCACCACTGGGAACAATCCTGGCACACTCTTGTGCTGCTGGGGCTTTGGCTGAAGCTGGCTTCGTCTGGGGCTTGTGGGATGTTCAGGTAACTGCCAGTGACAACATTTGCATTGCCAAATTGCCTCTAATGGAGGAAGAAGGGAGAAGAAACACTCTGGTTAAAGGGAGATTCTCAAATGGCAAGGACATTTCCTATGTGGTGCAGTGATGGGCAGTGGGTACCATTTGGGAGAGGACCCAGTAATGTCATTGGGATCCAGAGCCCCATCTCAGGGCCATCGTGGATCTGGGCTGGGATGCTCAGCCCCTTGTGAGGTTTCCATGAGGTTTTCCCAGTGGGACGCTGGAGCTGGCTCCGTCTCTCCCACACCAGCAGAGCCAGGCAGATTTCCTCGCCTCCCCCTTGCAGCCTGCCTGGCTCCTGCCTCCTCCCAGTGCTGCTCTGTGATTGATGAAATGATTCAAGCCCGAGTGACCAGGCCAGAGGAACGCGAGCGCCTTGTCCTCTCCTTTACAGAAGGGAAAGAAACAGCTCCCAGGGAGCTCTGAAGGCAGAGCCAGGAGTGGAGCCGGGGCCAAGGGCTGGGGCAGGGGGCTGAGCTCTGCCTGCCCCGGTCCATGCCTGGTCCATGGGGGTACCGCAGGTTGGTCCCTTACCCCGCTGCCACCTCTGCTGATGGCGGAAGATGAGGGATGCCAGGCAGAGGCACTCAGGGTGTCCCCACTATCCCAGAGCCCCCCCCCCCCCAGATCTCCATCCCACCCCATCCCTGCTCTCCCAGCCCTCCTGAACGTGCTCCCACTCTGCTTCCCAAGCTCATTTCATGCCCTTTGGCAAAGCTGGTGCTTGGGCCAGCAGCAGTTACAGTCAGAGCTATGGAATTTGCCAACCCAAGAGCCAAGCACCCCAAAGCCAGGCTTTGCCTGGAAGCTCTCCTGAGAATCCTGCTCCAGGTGGGAAAGCACCAGATGATGGGGAATCCCTATCCTGGCCATGAGGGGCTGTGAATAACAGAAGAGGAATCTATAAGTAATCACATTCTAGTTAATTGAGGATGATGGATGGAGGGGATGGGGTGAGCCCACGTAAATCACACGGATCCATAAAGGGCCTCATTCCTGCCACCATCCAATAATTCACTGGTTTGGAGGAGGAAGAGCTAAAGAAGAAAACGAGCTTCTCATTATAACACTCAGAGGGGGTACCACTGCCCGAGCAGGGTACCCCATTGGGCTGGCACATCCCTGTGCCGGCTCCGGCTGCGCCAAAAGAGGGATGAGGGGTGCACAGCGCGGACCCAGAGCATTGGCACAGCCACGGCCGCATCGGGGCAGAGGGATTTGGCTTTGCAAAGCCAGCCCTGGGCTTCATTTGCCCCTCATGACCTGGCAGCGCCGCGGCTGTCGTTGGTGACAGCCGGCACGCGGCTGCCGGCTCCTGTCAGCCCCTGCTCAATTCATTACAGCTCTGTCTCATTAGTGCCTGGTCCGCTCAGCCCCGCGCAGGGCATGTGCCACGCTGCTCCCGGCCGAGCTGACAGGATGCCGGCTGGCAAAGGGCCTGGCATGGAGGCTCGTGTGCCGCGGTGCGCTCTGCTGAGCCAGCACCGGCACCAGCTCCATCACCGCATCCTCCTCAGCTGTGCGGCGTTGCCTCTGGGGCTAACACAGGCACCCGTGTGAGCTGCAGCACCTTGCCCAGGGGATGGTTAATGGTGAGAGGAGGCTGGAGCTCGGCGTTAGCTGCGGTACGGAGCGGCGCGGCTGGAACCGTTCCTCACCATTCCATTAATGGTGCTGCCGTGTCCGTATTCGTTAAGTAATGGGCAGCTTTTCCTAGGGCTTGCCCGTTTCCTTTCCCAGGACATTAGGAGTCATCGTGCACAACTGCTCCACAAAGCCCAATTCCCACCTCGTTGTGTGGAAAAGGAGCCAGTAATAAGGTGAGGGCACGAGGAAGGAGGAGCTGTGCTGGCAGGGTTATTCCCTTGGGAAGGGAAAAGCTCACCCGCTGCAACCATGGGACTTCCAGGGCTGGGTGCTAGGGACGGACACATCCCTGGGGATCTCACATGGACATGGGGAGAGGAGCCCCCAGATCCCTGTGCTGACACTTGTGGGATGTGCACCAGGACAGAGAGGTGAGGGATGGGATGGGATGGGATGGGATGGGATGGGATGGGATGGGATGGGATGGGATGGATGGGATGGGATGGGAAAGGAGGGGAAGAGATGAAATAGGATGGGCTGAACTGAAGGGAAGGGGAGCTCCAAAGAGCAGCCAAGGAGGGGAGCTGCTGGGCACTGCCAGTGCTCCAAGTCCATTCCCATTCCACGATCGCTGCCTTTTAGCAGCGCGGTGAAGGAAAAGCGTTGCTTAAGGAAGAGCAAATCTAGAAATCCCAGCTTGCCAGCATCCCTTTAAGGAAGCGATAACAGGAGCTGCGCACGAATCCATCCTGGAGCCGTGGGCACGGGGCCAGGAGGAGCCTCTCACTGCAGCGACCGCATCCCATTAAAAGATGGTTTCACTCCTGGTTTTTGTTAAACATTCGCTCATTTAACCAAGAGGCTGACAAGTTACGAGCAGGAAAAGCGGCTCCTCTACGAGCTTCCCACCGCTCGCTTCCAGCGGGAAGCACTTGAGCGGCCGCTTCCCTTTCCCATCCGTGTGTTTGAATCCAGAATTACTTCATCGCCCACTGAAGGGAAAAAAAAGGAAGAAGGGAAGTGTCTAAGTAGTCATTTATTAACAGCTATAAGTATCATTAGGCAGGGAGATGTGGTAAAATATAGATTACACCGGGAAGAACCAAGTATCCGAGTGCCATTTTTCCTGTTCAGCATGTCATTACACATCCCGGCGTGGCGTATCACAGCCATGATTAGTAGCATCAAATGACTTCTGAAAAATGATTATGTGCCATTAAAAACATCAGTCTACCCGAAAGCAGCACAAACAAATGGCCGTGCCGGGGATGAGTCATTAGCTCCCGGGCCGCGGATGTGACGGGAATCCCGGAGACGCGGCGGGAGCGCCCGGTGGGTGCTGTGGTGGTGCCTTGGGGATGAGGGTGATGCGAACAGTGGTGGGGTGGAAGCTGATGGGCAGAGCGATGGGCTGGCTGGGTACCAGAGCAGTGCCTGGAGGGGTGCATGGGGATGGCGGTCATAGGGTGGGTGCAGGAGGTGCCTGCCTTGTCCCTGCAGGTCCCGGATGTGCAGCTCATCCCGCTTTGTCTTTCCCTTTCTCCATCTACAACTGCAGAACATGGCCCAGGCATCTCCTTGTCCTGGCACAGACCTGCCTGCTTGTACCATTGTACAGCTCCACCACCCCAAACCCCAGCCCCATTGCCCCCAAGTCCATTGCCCCATCTCTATCACCCCATGTCATTACTCTTGCCCCATACAAACCATCACCAAGGTCCCATCATTCAAGCCATTAACTAATTAGAATCACAGAATGGTTTGGGTTGGAAAGCACCTTAAGACCGTCCAGTTCCAACCCCCCTGCCATGGTCAGGGACATCTCACACTAAACCATGGCACTCAAGGCTCTGTCCAACCTAGCCTTGAACACTGCCAGGGATGAAGCATTCACAACTTCCCTGGGCAACCCATTCCCACCCCAAATTCATCACCC
>JAVHNF010089292.1:0-17736 GCA_034783455.1 Micropsitta finschii
AGTGTTTTTGGTCAGGATCTGTGTTTTCCTATCATTTATGGCTGACTGCCACTGTGGTCAGGTGTGCTTATCAAGTTCAGGTCTCTTAAGCATTGAAACACCAACAACTACTGTTTCTTAATTATTTTTGAAAATTTTTTTGTGTGTTATCAGCAGCCACTAGGCTTTATAAAAATGCTTTTAGTACTTTTTATGAGAAAGCATTGTTTGTTTCGGAGCGTGCTAGTTCTTTCATTTGGAATACACAAGCCCTATATCCTGAGAGTGCGTACCAATACCACAGAAATTCAAAATTACCTATTAATTTGAAGCACTGCTTACTGCTTTGGGCATTGGATGAAAAACGAAACTGACAGGAAGTTCTTCTTGTCTCCAATGCACGAGTAGGTTCTCAAGCTCTTCCAGAGTAGGGATTGATATGCTGGAAATGAAAAGGCTTTTTGCACAGGCACAGTGCGAGGTTCATGTGGAAAAGCATGTGAACAGAAGCTGCTGGGCCTGAAATGCTCCTTTGTTTGGTGGTGATCTTGCATTTTACTGACTCAACTGTGTGCGTACTTGCACAGTCTAAAAACAAAAGCATAGTGGAGAGGAATACATGAGAGCAGCAACTACTGAAATAATATGGAGAGTCTAATTTGTATGGGTTGGAATCTAGTATTGCTATATTAGTGGTAATTTTATAATTTGGGGGTGTATGGGGGGCTTGCTAACCTGTGCACGCTCTCTTTATTCTTTTTTTTTTTTTTTTTTCGAGGGGGATGTGTGTGTATAATGTTAAAAAAGCCCTAGATCTGAGCACAGTGTATACATTGTGGCAGCAAGGGGTTAAAGAGATGTAATTACGCATTCTTCAGTCAGTGTTCAGCAGTCAGCAGTACAGCTAGCTGTACAGGAAGCTTGGGGGGGAGATGACAGAGGGAGAATATGGAGAGAAGGTCAGATCGGAGGATTCTCCTAGGGTTTTCTTGTGTTTGCTTTTCCTTTGTGGCTTACTCTACTCTCTCCTGGTAGAAATAGAAGAAAGCATTATGTATGGCCTGTTGGTTCCTCTGACTGATAATGTACACTTAATCGCTTTGCTTTGTGGTAGAGGTGAATTTATGGGTTTAGTTTTTGAAGGAGTTCTGAGCCATCCCAGTACTTGCCATGATCCTTGTATATTCTCAGCCCTTAGTTACTGCTAGAAGTGTATATTGCAACCCTGTGAACACTGAACATTTCAATAAACACTGTTTCTCAGCTGTGGTTCACCTGTTCTGTTTGAGAGGATTTTAATTTCCAGCAAATCCATCTGCTGGATATAGTTTGTTTTGCACCTTTTTGGGTGATTTGGATGGATGGATGGATGGATGGATGGGTGGATGGGTGGATGGATGGATGGATGGATAGATGGATGGAAGCTCTTGTGGAGTCAGTATTTCAGGCTAATCTGACTGGTAGAGGTAAGCTTTCATCACTGCTGACTAAGCCTTTGAGGACCAAGGGGAAAAAGTAGGGTGGTTCCCCCCCATCCTTATCATTGCATTGTTTGAACAAGAGGTTGTGGAGTGTTTTAGAACAGCTGCAGTAACAAAGCACAGCATGTAAAATAGGTAGAATACCTGGAATGTGGGCTACCCCATTACTTCCGCCCTGTGAGTTAGCCTGAGGTCTGACTTGCTGAGTCATTCAGTGCACCAGAGCCGCCTTTTTTTACTGAACAAATTTAATTTGCAGCTGGATTTCAACGTAACAGCAAAGCATTTCTGGGAGATATTTGTGTGTTTGTAACACAGTGGTTTGAAAGGTGGGGGTTTTCTCCCACCTTTTTCTTTCACATGATACAGTTTTCATTTTTTCACTGGGTACTTTCTCTGTTTTATTAAATGGGAAGAAATGCAGAAGAGTAAATGAATGGGATTTCTTCCATCATCCTTCCTTGAAACAAGAAAATATCCAACAGCCACACACATTAATGCACACGCCCACTGACCCCCTGAATCCCCAAATAGCTCTTCTTTTGGGATAAAGTTCTTTAGCCTTGCTATTGACCTTATGGGGACGGGGTCTTGTGATTTCCCCTAGAGAGAGGGGAGGGTGGGTTGGTCAGTTTACATGCTGGTGCAGAGTTCCTGGCAATAATAACCTTTATGTTAAGTGAGTTAATTGCATGAGTCTTCTGAAATGCAGCATTAGGGAACAGTCTACCCCTAAGGACAACTGAAATCTTTCCTCCCACCCTTGTTAAAAGCCAGTTTAAAGCTATTGATTTCTTTCCCTGCAAAAATAACCGTTAACTCCCATCATGCTTCTCCTCTCTGTCTCTTAACTTTCTCTTTTCCCTGTGTTTTTATCATTTTGACTGTGCAAAATTCTGAAAGGGTTGCTGTGAGCAGGAAGGGTAGTCTGATAAGTGTACTTCCTAAAGCTTTTGGCCTTTCAAGGTTCCTCTTATGGTAAGGTTGAACTGTGCCGATAACTCGGATTGAGACGACAGGGGAGTAGGGTGCAATACTTTCTGCTTCCGATAGCTCTTTGTTGATCTAAGAGAGAGCACTTAGAGAGTGGTAGGTCATTTATGTGATTATGAAGAGCACTTGGTTCTCTCTTATTCAAGATGGAAAAATAATAGTTTTTGAATAAGAGGTCGCTGTCAAGATGACATTGAATGTGACTTCTCTTCCCTCTTCATTCCCTCCCCCACTAGAAGAAAAGCAGCACTGAACAACCCAGGATAGGGCTGGATTTTTCCAAATCCATGTGACTTTCTCTCTTCTTCTGTTCTTTGTTCATTTTATTTCTCACCATTTCCTCTGTGTGTAATGTTTATATTTCTTGATGGTGCATGGATATTTATGGTAACTGGAAATTTAAAAATAAATGTCATACATGTAGGGCTCTATGTGTTGTTTAAAGTCTTGTTTTCCCACTTCGCAGAATTAGCTGTGAATGTGTGATGTGGTATCTGCTTGGGTGACAGATGTCCATTCCTGAATGATGCTGTGTTCCCTTTGTGCTTTATTTATGGAGTGATTTGCTTCTAAAATAATCTCTTAATCTTTTCCAAACTACATTTCTGTATGTGCTCTTTTTACATATGCCATCATTTAGGGTACCGGACTAAACCCTGAAATTACTCCTAAAAGCTTTGTTTCTAAAGCTAATAATAGTGATATAGCACTGTCATTTTTGGTTTGATGTGTCCTTTCAGAACTAGGTTAAATGTGTAGTTCAGTTTTGCTCTGATGAGCTTTTTGTGTGTCTGTTTCCTGTAGCACTGTTGTAATGAAATTGTATTTTAATTTCGTTCACTTATTAAAAGACAACACTAACTTGTCCTCTTTTATTTTAGGTTTGCTTTTATACCTCAGAAAAGGAGCTGTATCCCCAAATTAGGATGCAGTTGCTCAGAGTACAGGACATAATGTATTTTCTGAAAATAATTAACAGTTACTCTAGGGTTAATTTACTTAAAGCAGCATTGACCATCAGCAAACACCCTAGTTCCTCACAGATTTCCTTTTAGTAAATTTTACTAAATGTGGTTTCAGCTTGGTATGGGGATGAGCAGTGGAATATGTATCATTCCTTACAGCAGGGAAGACCTTTTCAGATTCTCTTATTTGCAGTCTAAAATAAAGTGCTGTATAAAGTGTGTTGAGATTTTTCAGGTGTTTGCCTGTTGAGATATTGAAAATAGCTGGACTTTCGAAATTCTGGTTTTTGGAAAACCAGAACTGTTTTGGAGCCAGTTGAAGGAAAGCCTGGAATATTTTGGGTTTCTTCCTAAACTGTTTTTTTCTACATAGGTTTCTTTTTAAATGTTGGTATTAGCAATGAACAGTAATGTGAATTTCTGATTAATATACCTCAAATTTAAATAGGAAGTGCTGAGAACTTCCAGGATTTATTAGTCAACCATCTAAAACTAAGGAAAACTGTGCGCAAGGCTGAAAAAGCATAGTGATACCGTTGATATTCAATGAGCAGACTGTGGAAACTTCTGGAAGTTGGACTTGGCTTCTTACAGAAAGTAATCTTGCTTAACTTTAGTCTTGGATGTAGAATTGTTTGGACACGTTCATGACACGTTTGGACAGTAGTTCATGAAAGTAAGCGCAGGATCAGGCCAGAGTATAGATGGTGAGTACTGAGCAGTGACACCTGAACAAAGGCTGTAGTTCTGGCTCTATCAGCTGAACTCTTCCTGAGAGCACTTGCTGTGCTTCAGCCCCCAAAATCTGCAGCGTTTCTGGAAGCTTATGTGATTCCTCTTAGGACCTCTACAGACACATGGCCTTGTACCCTCAGTGGCCGATCAAGCTGTGTGATGCTGGAGTGGAACTATGTTAACATTTTAGTTGGTATCAGCAGGCTTTTGCAGCAGCTCTCTGGTTAAGCCCTGTTGCCATACTTTGGTTCACATTACCTAGCGGGCAAGGAGCAGGTTGGTGTCCTTTTGCATGAAACTAAAATGAAAACTGTGCCCCAGGAGCCTGCCTAATGCACTGCAGCTGCTAGCAGGTGCTCAGTTCCTGGGCTGGACTGGCATTCAGCCCCCCAACAGAGGTACGGCATAGGTGTTGGGTGCTCAGCACCAAGCTGCACTGCCTGTGCGGCTTCTTACAGAGCTGCACCACTAGCTCTGACAGGGATAGCCTTCCCTTTCAATTTGAGATGCTGCTGGGCTGCATCTGGATGTTTTACATAAGGTCTGGATCCAAAGTCCTTTTGAAGTCTTTGAATGACTTCCATTGACTTTAATAGGCTTTGTGGCAGGCCCTAATGATTTGGTTGTGATGTGAAAAGGGATGTTCAGAGATTTTTCTATAATGAGAAAATGTTACCTTTTAAAGAACAGAGTTCAAATAGTCTGATCAGTTCTCAAGTGGAAGTGAGCTTCTTGCTATCTCCTGGAATCCTTTTGTCCCTGTCAAGAAAAATGTCAGAAAATTAGTGCTCATTGCTCAAGTTAGGTCCAAGGTTGAAATTAGCAGAGGAGTTTTGGGTCATGGATTGAACTGCGCTGACAAGCAGTGGAGGGATTTGCACAGTGCAGCTGTCTGCTTCTCAAAATCGTGTTCTAAATGCCTCATTCTTACCAACAAGTCACTTTGCTCACAGTTTTGAAGTAAAAGAGAAGAGCAGAAGGAAAAACCCAACTAATGTTCACTCACACTAACATTCCGAGTTGGGTGATACCATAGGTCTAAAACCAGTGCTGATTAAAAAAAATCTCAAGTTTGTTTTTAAAGGTGAGGATGAAATAGAAGGTATTTCTCTGTCCTACTAATTGAATAACAAAACTGTCCTTTCTGTTTCCTTGTATCTCACACATGCCCCTCCTCTCTTTTCCAGAACAGTTTCTCAAATTATGTTTTTGTGTGCAATTAAATCTTTTTATCACATATGGTGTTGTTTGATAAGTATCCAGAAAAGCTTTTCTTTTCCTGCTTCCCCTGAGTACTTTCATGTGAGGTAGGAAATCAACTTACTGCTTTAACAAATTAGTGTGGACAGCTTGGATCTGTTGAACTTCTGCTTCTTTATTTAATGTATTATTTTGTTTACTTAGCCTTCATCTTCCTTAAATTATAAAAATATGTACTCTTTTATTTTTTTCTTTCCAAAAGAGGTGTATACTATAATAATGAGGTTTGAACAATCTAGGAACAAAGCGTAGCTCCATTTCATCATTGGACATGGGGATCTAGGAGAATGTGCATTTACAATCATATGTAATTGTGTGTGTTATCCTGTAATGGTTTGTCTTAATATTTTTATTTGTACATGTGCATGGAAGAGTTCCTCTGAATTTGCACTGGGGCTGATTTATCACAGTTATCCTTGGTTTACATCTGTGTAATTACTTTGAAATCATTGAACTTATGCCGATACAAAATTGCAGTAGTGGTGAATTAGGGTCGTGCTTTTGATGGTGCTTTTTATTCTGGTTGAAATATTCTACTGATCCAGGTGAGGATGAAATGTTGTACTAAGCTGTGAGATGTTTCCCTGATTGGGTTCATGCTGCTTATCTGTCAGCACTTCCGTTCTTAGGAGCTCTATTTACTGCAGTGATTTCTGTGTGCCTTGGAAATGCAAAGGAGTGGGGAGAAAAGTCAAAATTCCTTGCTTTCCTGGTATTTATGTACTAGCTGTAGCTGAACAAAGTGGCCCTGAGGGTCTTACACTGTATTTTTGTAAAGGCATTATTCTGTCCTTTGGTTTGGCTTTACTAAAGGAAAAAAAAAACCAAACCAAAACCAACTAAACAAAACCACCAAACCCAAAAACCTTCTTTAAACTCTTCTCATTTTTCCTATCTGCTTTGAAGCAATGGATTAGCTTGTTGAAAGAAAAAGCATAGGCCGGTGTTACCAGAAGGTGGTTTTGGTGGAGGGTGCCGATGGTATTCAGAATAAATAAATAAAATGCATTGTCAGGACACGCCTGTGGTTGTGTCTCTGTCAGCCTTTCACAGTCCATGTGTTCCTCTCATCTCTGAAATACAGGCCTTGGAAGTGATGGAAGGAGACCAGCTGATAGTCCTCAAATAAGCCATCCCTGTGTACTGTCCTTTTGTTTCATTTTCAAAACCTCCTCTATCAGAGGGAAGCAGTCGCTGAGCCTGCATGCTGTCATGCAGATCTAAAGAACGTCGTTTGATGCCGGAGCCTGGTGTTGCCATGGTCTCGGCTATGGGGCTTATCCGCTCATCCTGGGACCTCTGGCTTCCCAGGCTGGGAGTCATCAGGGTGCTCCCAGCCTGACATCAGGAGCCTGTGTGGATGGAAGGGATGCTGCACCACTGCTGAATCAGCTTTTCCCCTCTTCTCTTCAAGATTAGGAAAGCAGGTGTTAAGTCTCATTTTGAGAATTTATTGTTATCTGTTGCTGACGCTTTAGAGACCACTCTGCTTACCCGCCTAATAGCCAAATGCAAGCTAATAGTCTGTACAGGCCATTGAAGCCTAAAATCCTGCTAATTCCTTCCTCTAATGAATAATCCCTGATCTCTGTATGTGCCTTGACTACAGAAGGACTGATTATGAAATTCGTTGTAAGGAAAATTTCAAACTTACAATTTCTGTGCATGGGATTTGTAAATAAATGATGTCTGCATGTATGCCGTGTACCAAAGTATAGCTTTCATATGTTAAGTTAAACATCCCCAAAGAAATTTACTTAAAATAAATGGGATTGTAAAACATTTCTCTTGCTCGGTGGATTAATCGCTCATAGTTTAGGGAATAGATTGCTTGTTCTGTATGAAAGGTCGTTCGTTCTAACCCTTAGGAGAGACATCTTACATTGTGCTGGTGAGTAAATTTGTTAATAGCTTTGAAGAAAGAAGCTTCTTCCCACTGCAGAGCAGGAGGTGGGATTCTGCGTTGGGTCCTGGGGGCCCCTGTGCTGTGGCTGGAGAGCCTCCTATTCTCCCTGGCAGGTAGTTCAGAGGAAGCGTACTGGAACTGTACAGGGATGGTTCTCTGGGTTTGAAGAACGCTTGTAAGAAACAAGTCTAGTGATCTTTTCATTTCAAAATTGAAAAAAAAAGAAAGAGGAAAATATCTAAGCAACCAAAGTATTGGGGTAGAGATGTTGCATAAATTATAATGAGCACCAGAGGACACAGGATGTGTTCATTCCCAAGCTGCATGATTATTTCGTGTTGCGAAGGGTTAGCTTTTCAATTGCAAAGCTTAATCACTTTTCAGATGAATATTTCATAACAGTTATTTTTTCATCAAATATACAACGACATGCTTATTTTGTGCCTCATGTGGTAGACATTAGTTTTCAGCAGCTTTAAATTCCTTTTATTTCCCCTCATCTCCTATTTTTGTTTTCAGCTGTGGATGGGCAAGAAAATACTTGTGAATGTTTCCTGATGAGTGGCTGATCTTGTGGCTGAGAGCTAGGAAGCACCTAGAAATTTTAGTAAAATTAATCCCAAATTCTTCAAGACATTCTAATTTATTCCACGCTGAGTGCAGCTTATGTGACATTTAAAATATTTTAAACTTAATTTAAAATGAAAACTCAACTCCGCCACTACTAGTAAACCCTGTTTAGTTATACAGCACAACTATAGTACTCCCTTACTACTGTTTGTTCCTGGGTGATGAAAACTGTTATAAAAAGCACAAGGGTTTGATTACCCTTAGTACAGCTTCTTTTTGCTGGAAGAGTCGGGCAAGGGGGATCTATGTCGTTGTGTATATACCTCTATAGTGATCGTATGGGTGTTTGAGAATTGTCCTGGCTTAGGGCAAATTCTGGATAGCAACAAGGTTGTGCAGTTGCTGTGTTACATACCCTTCAAACACTCAACTGGGGGATTTTCTGTAGCACTGCTGCCTTTGCTCATGACTGTTTCCTGGATCTCCTGAGTGTTTTGGCAGATAGATGAAAATGAAACAAACTTGGAGGCTTTAAAATATACTAATGGGCCAGACTGGCGTGAAAACTGGGGAAAAGCTGACCTTAAGGCACCCGCACTTCTTTTTCTGTTCTTTAATTCAAGAATTCTTTTGGTACTCACCTGGCCAGTCTGTTCAAAATTAAAATGTATTTTTCTTTGAAGTAGGCAATAAAAGAAATATTTATAAAAATATCAAGTGTTGTTTTGACTAGACGGACTACTTGCTTTTCTTGTCTAGTTATTTTGTTCTCATACTTTGCAATATATTTCACAGTGTACTTTGAAGCCTACAGAATATAATATTTGTCCTTTTGCCTTCAAAACAAAAGTAATAAATCTCTAAAACTCAATCAATCACATATAAGGCACAAGATAAGTCTCAAGAATAATGCAATGCACTCTCTGTGTGCCCACGTATCCTACACCAGTGTTACGAATGTAAAAGCTGTACATGATGCTCCTTCTAGAAAGAGCATTTTCCAGCTCTGTGCCGGTCTATATTAGACAGTGTTCAAATTGCAGCATGCTGAAATCTTTCAAATGTTGGGCAGGCAGTTTAATGGTAGTTATATCAAGGAGTTATCTGTTGTGTTTGTCCTTTATCCTGTCATATATAACAATGCTATATTTGCCAGGATGGCCTACATGTTTGTGTGCTTTTTAGTCAAGTACAGGATCCTCATGACACAGTTGCTCTTGTGTTTTCTTCTTGTATGTTACGATGCCCTCTAGTTCTTTAGTTTGTTTTTATTTTACAGCCATTTTTGAAATATTTGATTGTCTATACACTTGAATGGTTTCTGAACGTGAAATACAGATCTCTCAGATGCCTCAAACACAAATACATTTTCAATCAAGCACATAGAGATATGGTAAAGGCTTAGAAATTACTGACTCTTTGAACTTCTTGTTATGTCAGTGGTGGTCATAAGCTGCAAAGCCGTAATACACCATTAGTGCACACTGTCACATGGAGAATTCTGGTTTCTTCAGAATTTCAGGTTCTTTAGTGCATAAGACAGTCTGCAGAAATAGTTGCCTTGCTGTTTGGAATTAGGTAGTGTTGTGTTGCTGCTGTTAGTACCCTGATGATCTAAACAACATAGAGTTAATCTGTATGACCTAAGAGGGAGAGAGCTGACCTCACAAACATCAGCGAATTTCTTCTCACAACAGTCCTGGGAGGTAGGAAGTTGTATTATTACTATCCCTGCTGAGTATCTATGGCACAGAAAGATTAATTGATTTGCCCAAGGTCATGGAGGAAGTGAGAGGCAGAGGCGGAATTGCATCCAGATATTCTGCATCCTGGTCAGATGCCTTAATCACAGGACCATAAGCCCTTAATATTGGTTATTTTGTTTGCTTAACTAGGTGCTGTTTGTGTCATATTTTAAAAGCCTCTTATTTCGTTGTTGTGGGGTTTTGTTTTTTGTTTGGTTTTTTTTGTTTGTTTGTTTTTTGTTTTTTGTTTTTTGTTTTTTGTTTTTTTTTACAATCCTTACCCAGTGTGCAGCATTTTCTCCTGAATAGAAACTTGGTGAAAAGGATTTTTAGGGACTTCAGATTTAAGTGCCATCTGTTCTTTCATATATATATATTAATTCTGAGATTATAGGTAGTTGTGCTTTGTTTCATTGAGTAAATCAGACTGCTGAAAATGCTATATAAGCAAAATATGTTGCCTTTTTTTTAATTAATATATTTCCCCCCAATGTTTTAGTGGGTGAGAATTCATCACAATAAAGGATTAAACTGTCAAAAGAATATTAGCTGTTAGTGGTGTGTTGATTCATTATATGCCTTCATGTGTTTGGAGTCATTGTGCTTCACAGTGAGCAGGAGATGGGGCTGTTCAAGGGGAGCACCGTGGTGACCATTAGCAGTTGATTAAAAGGGAAGGATATGCAGTGAGAAACTGCTCATAAATTATGTCATTCCAGCCGGAGTTTATCTGCGTAAAAGGAGCTGTCAGCATCCTTATTTGTTCATTTGGCATCTGAAAAGTGCACGTAGTCAAAAAGCATTAGGTAGTAGTCTATAATAAGTGTCTGCACACACTTGCCTTGTATATACTATAGGTACTAATGGACTATACATAGGGGGACTTCATCCCGCTGTTAGCCCTGTGGAGGAAGAAGGTGCGGAGCAGCTGGTGGGACTGGCCCAGGTGCTGTCCTGCCCCCAGGGTCTAGCTGCTTGTAGGACTGTACAGGAGGTGCTCTCTTTCCTGTCCAGACAGTGAATGATTTGGCTAGGGGGAAATCTGCATTCGGGCTTTGCAGCTCGTGGTCAAAGTGGGTTTTCAATCACTAGCCCAAGGCATGCACTTAATATATAGAGTTCCTTGATGTGGTGCCCTGCTTTGCCACAGACACGTTTCAACCTCAAAGACATCTCCTTAGCTCTATAGATGTTAGAGAACAATAACGTCAAATGATTTTTTTTTTCTTCCCCTTCATTCAGTATTTATATTCAGTTTCCCTTTACACTAAAAAGAAAGTACTGAAAAGTTACATGAAGTGAATTCAAGTCAAAGGTGTTTAACGTATGTAAAGGAAATGAAGCTTAGATTTCAAGCAGTGATCAGTGAAGTATAGTATTGTATGATCATTACCGAGCAATAAAGCAGGAAAGGAATTATCACAAGGATGTATATGCCATTCATCATACCCTTTAATACTTCTCTTTCTTGCTTGCTTTCTTTTTATTGTCTCCTATGTTTTATATTCTTTGATCCTATATATGGGGACGAAGTTCCCTCCTCCTCTCTGACATTTTCACCTACTGTTATACAGTGCCAGCTTAGAAGAGTACTTCAGGGGAAGAAAGTCTATATACTCTGTGCTTTAAAACTTTGAATAGAATTAAAATACCTTACGCTTCAGGTTTTGCAAATTTTGTGAGAACTACTGCTATGTTTCTTTTATTCTGAGCACTGTCTGAGCCTGACTGAAAAAGTCAGTGGGTTTGCTGAAAAGTAAATGTATTGAAAACTGAAATAAAATACCAGCATCATGTTTTTTACTCTAGCCTTGCTGCAAGTGAAAAATTTCATAGTATCAAAACATACTGTACCTTACTTGCTATGGGTGGACAACAGTGAGAGGCATCAGGGTTTCTTTAGTTCTGTTTTCTTTGTGCCCTGATCAGTGACCAACATCACCAAATGTTTATCCCTGTATAACATACAACGCTAATCAACTACCAGTGAGTTGTTGTGTATGTAAAGATGCCTGAGAGCCTGAGATGAAAGAAGCAGTGCTATAAATGTCTTCTTATGGCCTCTGAGGCCAGCCTTTCCCAAATTTTGGCACGCTTTGCTCAGATCCAGTGTTGGTGTTGTCCAGTGAAACTGGGCATCAGTCCCTGAAGTGATCCGTCATGTCAGTCCTTCTGCAGAGGCAGTGTGGTTAATAATAATAATCAATTTAGGGCTTGCAGCATAATCTTAAGCAATGCAAACCGAAACGTAAATTATTAAAGTTTCTGTTTGACAGTGAGCAAATGCACAGGCTCATTCTCAGAAGGAAGGGTGACTCAGCTGTATTCTTGAATTGATGTATCAGGCTTCAGTGACTTCCTCAGATCTGACAACAGGTCTATTAAGCAGAGAAGATAGTAATTTATAATGTCTGGGATAAATCAGTACTTACTGTTATACCCCAAAAGGCTTTTTTTCTAATTAATTTTTTTGTGTGGTAAGTAGCATTTAAAAGATATTTACAGCATCATTTCAAATGAACAGAACTTTGAGGAATCTGCCTTGAAATGTTCTTAATTAAGATGCAAAGAAATTTATCTCAGTGCACTGTGTAGATATTAATCAGTGTAGCTGGAAAATGGGAACATACATGATTAGTGATAGTATTTTACCTTCAAACCTTGAAAATGGCTAAAAATGAAACACTCTTAAATCCCTTGTCACCCCAAAACAATGTAACGCACCATTTTGACTCTCTAATTACCAAGCCTAATTTGTTAATTTCAAAGGGGAGCACAGCAGCCTATAAAGGCTCGCAGGGCTCTTTTGAAAAGAGCAATGTGGTATAATTAAAATGATCAAGTGGATCTAATTCGGGGGGGTGGGGGTGGGGGGGATGTCTTCTCTCGTAAGGTTACTTCAAATTGAATTGGAGTTGGCATATATAGCCTTTAATGAGGTAACATCCCCAGATAAAACATCTGACTTGCTGTTTATTTTAGTCTACATTTATTTGCAGGCTTTTATAGTGAGAGAGCTCTGTCTAATGGCCCTACCAACCCGAGTGCTGCTTCCAGCATAGGAACTGGCCTGCTGCACAGCTCTGGGAGAGCATTACACTCTCGATGGTGAAATAGGTTTATGTATGTTTCTGATGCATCCATCACTGTGACAATTATGCTTGAGAAAAAGCAAAATGCAGAAGTGATGCTCCTTGTATCCCCTTCCGTGAGTAACAGTGGTGAAAGCATTAAAGAGGCCATTTCCTTCCACTGTTTGCCTCCACAGGATAGCTGTGTCATAGCCAGAGTTAAGCTTCAGCTGGATTTTGGACAGAATTTTCCTAGTAAATACTTCCCAGCTATATTTTACTGGACTAATACAGATATAATATCCCAGTGGACACTCATCTTCCAAAATGTTATTGTTCATTTAGGGACTGATAGTGCCTGCCTTGGGGTAGGTCTTGAAGGGTGGGTTTGGCTGTTTCTTGGTTGTTTGCAGAGTGGAGGGGTTAGTGAGTATGCTTCATTCTGGGCTTTAAACTCCTGTATTAATATAGTTCTGTCCTATGTTAAAAAGATAAATACCTAATCTGGATACCAACCTAATCAAAAAAATTCTGACTACAGTAGGAGGTTTCTTGTTTTGTTTTAACTCTTCTGGGTGTTTTATCTTATAAAGCCCTGTAGTAATAAAGCCATATGAATCCTCAGCTTATTATCCATATTCCTCAGTGTGCCACAAAGGCATTATGGAGCCTTGTGTTTTAAAATAAAAGATTCTGTGAAGAGGATGAAGTTTCTCTAGTAAAGAGCCTTGATGGTGAATGCCCATTGCAAGAGGACGAGGAGAGAGGAAAGAGTGACTACCAGAGGGATGAAATTTGGGGACAGCAGTGCAGATCTCCTTTTGTTTCTCCTGGTGGAGTGGGTAGGCTGGAATTATTAATAGATATTTCGGCTCAGAGGAGACAGAATCAAGTACCTGACAGGTGCTTCCTTCTTAGCTCAGTAGTGGTTTTGTATGGAGAAGCAATACTAATTCTGCGACCAGTTGGCATCACCTGGGAGAGCAGAGGTTAATGTTTCAAAGGAGAAGGAAAAGCTGTTTGTACGCAAGTGACATTGAAAGTAGATATGAATATTTTAATACCTGTGGTCAAGGCCAGTGGGTTGTACTACATGCACATGTTCCATTTTGGCTGGACCCCTTCTGAGCACCAGTTCTCTGGACTGCGGAAACATAGCAGAGGTCTACATTAACAAGTACATTATAATGTTCCTCTCTGCCTTTTGTCATGTATGTAGTAGAACTTATATAAATGAAGGTTCCAGAAAGAATTTGGTAATGATACATGGCCTCTTACTGTGATCATCTTGGCAAGCCGCTGTTGTCTGTGATATCTAACATGATTGTACACTAATACTGTATTTCTCATGCAGATCGGCAAATGCGTATCAGCAGAATTACCAACATATGCAGAGGTTTTAGGATTGTTCCTAATACTTTTTGTTTTTGTTGATCTTGAACAACATGAGCAGCATTTGCAACAGAAAACATATCAACAGTAAGCATGAAAAGGAACCCTCCTGCTTATGTGGTTGTTTTTTTTCCTTTCTTGGCTTGCTTTTATTGTATCACACTTAAGAAAGACACAGTTAAAGACACAGTGATTCTGTCTACAGCATTCTGAAATAATTACTTTCTCACTAATCAGTAAAAAGTTGAAATAGGAACCTGCGGTAAACCAAAAGTAAGGCAGGGGAGAATGTTAGTAATATATCTAGCATATCTAATATGCTAGTCCTGCATCCGCCAGGTATTTAATAGAAGCCTTTGATGTCCAGTGTTCTCTAAACTGTTTGTATAAAATGTTTGAAAAGACAGGGAAAGTACAAACTATGAAACAAAAGTATAAAATATATCTTTATAATTCAGTAGATAGAATATTCAGTGGATTTATAATTTGGCCATTGATCTGTAATTCACTATAATTATTTTGCACATTCTGCATTTTTCCATTGCTTGTGTGCAATTTGATATAGGTAATAACAAGAATAATGTTCACAACTCTGCTTCTTAGGGGTGTAAAGCCTGTACTTGTTGATGGGAAAAATGCCGTGTAAGACAAGTGGATTATACTAACATTTGAAAATCTTTTTGTTTCTTTAACATGTCTAGCAACTACTGAGCCAAGTGTGTAGAAGCCTTTACCCTCCTAGGTCAGATTCCAGCAAAGCCGTGTTGCTTTTATAGAATAATGCCATACGGCAAACTGACTCAGCTTTAAGCACTGCATATGGTCCCGAGGGGAGAAATTACCCATCCAAATGACGGGTGGATGGCAGGCAGGCAAGTTAGGATGTAGCTGCAGCGTGCTCATATGCTGTTTCACTAGGGCTGCAAACATTGAAAATAGCTGCTTGGTGTATTTGAATTTGATCCTCATAACAGTAAGGAGCATGAGGGGATTGGAAATAAAATAAGAACAATAGATATTTCTCTTTACGCTGCTTCTGTAAAGTACTTCTGATACATTGAAGGGAATTAATGTCTTTTGGCATGGTTTATTTCATTTTCCAGAGTGGATCTGGTAAATGAATGGGAATCAAATACAATTATAATAGCCCATTTCTTTTTCCTAAATAAAGTTTGGTATGCTCATATTAACTCATGTCAGTAGTTGCTTAGTTCACATGAGTAAAAGTCGGTTTATAGTAGCTAGGAATTTGACTTTATTTTTTCATGCTGGAGGTTTTCTTGGGAACCTACAACAGTAAAGAATCCTGGTTGGGTTTCAGTCCATGTTAAATGAGTAGAATAGCAGAAAGTGAGTTTACATATTCTGTGCTTTGAAAGAAACAAGAAGTAAATACCAAGCACTAAGTGAGTCCAAAACAAAGAGAACATTTTGGGGAAAAAAATCCAGCTATTTTGTTAATTTGACAATTCTATAACATGTACTGTAACTACTGTGAAATTTGAGTAAACCCGGTAATGTTGTTTGATAAATTCATGAGCTAAAGCGCATTAGTGGTAGTGCCCTGCAGTCTCATAGTGCTCAAATACTATTGCTTGTTGCACCTTTTTGGTTGTTTTTTTTAAATAACCTTCTTACTGTACAGTTATAACCTGGGTGACCTGGGAAGGTGCTTACTGGTTCTCTGAAGGAAGTTGTGCTTCAGTGAGTGTCAAAGTCAGCGCAGTTGCTGAAGGACTGAGGCTGAAGTTGAGGAGCTCAGTAGGGAAATAAGACTTAAGGTGTGAAGAAGGCGATGGAGGGCTGCTGAAATATGAGAGGTTTGGTAGCTGAGAGTGCTCCATCTAATCTGGGTGGATTTTCTCTCCCTGACTGGTTCTTTGCAGTTGTCTGTGGGCCAGGGTGTGAGAAGCCTGCTCCCCAGTGCTGGGGTCTGAGAGCTCTCCAGCTCCCCTGTTGAAATGCACCTCTGCCCCATCCTTGTGGTAAACCATGAAGCCATGAGATGGATTGTGCCATGTTTTCTCTTGTCACAGGTATGATCAAGTCTTTCAAGTGGTCTTTGCTCAGAAGAGCGGTTTATTGAAGAATTGCTAGACTGCTTTGTTTTGCTTGCGTGCATTTTAATTTCCTGCACATCCAGTCTTGATTTATAACCAGGAGTGCTGACAAGTGAAACCCTTGGGCTGAGTTGGATGTATTAGCAGCATGGGCTCCTCCCGAAACCTTGGGAAGTATAAAAGCAGTAGAGTACTCTCAGTACTCTTCTAGGTTTCTACAAATTTCTCTGGATGTGTGAATAGTGTTGAAATGTTAAAGAATTTATATCACCTATTGAGGGACAGTACATAACATACTGTTGCCTTGCTTTTTTAACTAGAAGAACACTTTCTACATTCTATGTGTCGTATGATCATCTGAAATCCTGAAACTAACTGAGATTGAAGAGATTTCCATTTCTAAAGATTTATAGTGAAACAAGAAATTTGTAGGTATTGCAGGGAATAATGCTGGATTCAGTGGCAAGCTGTGCCTATTGGCATCTTTATAGTCTTGAGTAAATAACTGAACCATCCTGGAAACCTTGTGAAGAAATGGATCTAATTGAAAAAACACTGTGTGTTTGGACCAGCTTTCTCAGTTTTCACTATTTGTGACCTTTTACCCAAGTTTCATATGCTGTGTTTCCAGTGAAATGAGCAAATATCTAAAGTAACGCCATCATATGCAAAATAGATATATTTTTTAATTGAACTATTCAGATAAATGTTCATTTTAATAAGCAGAATCTTCCAGCCACTCAAGGATCAAACTGAGGCTGTAATAATCATTCGATACCTTTTTTTTTCCCTCTCCAACTTGTACGCTGTGTGGTTCTTTCAAGTGCTCGTGGTACATATTATTGTGACTGCAAAGTATTTAGATTCTCTCCACATCTGTTGTTGCATTGACCTCCTGTATTATCTGTACCCATTTTCCTTTTGTGAAAAAATACTCGGTTCTCTAATTTCAGCTTAGCACCAGCTTGACATAGTGTATTTTCTGCTTACTGAAGTAAGGCTAAAAGCTGATAAGAGAAGTCTTCAGAATCCTGTTTTAGACTGAGTACTAGATTATATGCTTGAAAGGAAGTGAATAGGTATCTTTTACCAATGACAACTAGGACAGATGGAATTCACTTTCTAGGCTAACCTAGCTTTTCAGGTTGCTTTCAAAAAAGCACTGCACTTCAAAGGTATTACTGACCAATACATGGAAAAGAAATTATCTGTATAAAGCCAAAACAATAAATAAAAATTAAAAAGTAAACTAATGCTATTGGATTTTTATATTTATTTATCCTTAAGTTGATTTCAAACCTGCCTCATTGGAACCTAAGAACATCTCTAGACTTGAGTATTTTCTTTACATTTTAGACAGATTGTGGAGGGAGCAGATAGAGGGTTTCTATATAAATTGCAGAATGAGATGGAGGAATTTGTTAGTTTGGTTTAATATCTGCTTTGGAAAGTTGTATGTTTTTAATGTCCAAGCGTTTTAAGGTTCTGTTGGCTTACTTAACATCCAGGACAAATACTTTCGTGGAGTCATAGGGTACCTAAATCTTGTACATCCTGGTTACTACTACAGACACTGGGT
>JAVHNF010089292.1:17850-39751 GCA_034783455.1 Micropsitta finschii
GGGTATGAGGGGTGTGTGTGTGCTTGATTTACATACTCCCACAATGCCAACAGTCTGGGTACAGTTAGCATTGCACAGAATGCATTTTCTGTTTTTTGAAGAGATACTGCCATATCTTTCTGGAAAGGGCTGAGGGTTGTTGGGTCAGTTCTGTTGTGTGTCTCTCTTCTCCCTCATCCACGGTAGGAGCTGGAAGAAGGCTGTTAGTGTCTCTATACTATAGATAGTATTTTAACCTCTTCTAAGGCCGGTAATAGTGTTTTAAAAATCCAGCAAAACTGGTCTTTCTTAGGAAAGCTTGAAATTATTAAGCTTATTCCTGAAGTGTTTTGCATAAGCAATAAAGCTAGGTTAATGTATGCTTTCAGGGAAGATCTATCCTGGAAAGCACATCCTTCGCTACATGTCATCTCATGTCTTCTCATTATCTTCTGACAGTCCTGCATTGTTGGTGTGTCTGTCTGATTTCTACTCTACGTTACTCTACTATGTGGTACTTATCTTCAAGGTGTTCACACAAATGCTGGGCAATTGTGCTGCCTGACATGCACCATCAGATGATTCCTAGTACGTGTTGCCTAGATGATGGGATCTTGAGCAGACTGCTTTGATTGATAGTCAAGAGAATTAGGGGCCTGATTGTCTGAGCCTTGTGGTGGATGCACAAGAAAGTTCTTGTGTGTCTGTAGAGGGCTTATTTATTATCACTGTTAGTAATTCCCTTTTGGACAGGCATTATGTCTGTTCACTGAAACACAGGCGTGCTTTTCTGCTCTTCGCCTCCTGAGCTTTCTGAGCTGGTGATTCCTGTGGAGACTTGGTACCTTTGTCTCAATGTTATCATAAGGAAGGCAAAATAGTGCCTGACTGACTTGAGTAAGTGACTTTGTGATGGTCAGTTCCTGAGAGAGGAAAATGCTCTTATGTAAAATGCTCTTCTTGCCAGTAGACTGAGAGAAATTATACCTTGAAAGATATATTTCTGGTGTATATAGTTTACATTTAGCTGACCACATATTTCAGTTCGGGTGGCAGAAGAGCTGGTTTGAGCTAAAGAATTATGTATTGTCTTTTAAGCATATCAGGAATCTCTGCCTTGACGTTTGCAAGCTTATGGCTGCTCAGAGGGTCTTCCTCACCCTGAAGCAGGGATTGTGTGGACGTCCTTTCACTCAGCAGGGTCGTAGTGTGTCTGTGCAAGTAAACCAAGCAAAGGTCTGAGATCTTTCCTAAATTGGGTTGCTTCTCTGTATTGGACAAATTTGAACCTTTCTGTTGCAGGAAAAGAATAACGTCAAATTAGGTAATCACCTCCACTAAAATATATCTGTTTAGATGATAGCATGTTTAGAAGTGCCAGCCTCCTCCCACCCGACAAAACTACACATCCATAAGGCCAACAGGAAAGGGGGCTGATTATGCAGTCGTAAGCAAGATCCATATTTCCACTGGCAATTTAAGTAGGTTGGCTGTTGAACTTGTTTACGAATATAGAAAGATGAAAAGGCCACAAGTGCTAGTAAAATCCCTTTTTCTTTATTGACCTCTTGGGAAAAAAGGTATAGTAGGTACTGTTCTGTTTCAGTCAGAAGACAGTCCTCCCATGCTGTGTTTTAATCCTAGTGAAGAGCTCTGACACAATCCTATGTGTATAGGAGCTATAAGGCAAACTTAACTAGGATGCTTAAGTAAGAGGGGTATGACCCAAACAAACAAACAAGCAAAAAAAAAAAAAAAACAAATAAAAAAAAAACCAAACAAAAACCCTTTTTAGGACAAAAAATCAGAATTTGTTATTTAAAAAGATAGCTCTGTCTCAGTAGCACCCAAGCTGCTGGGTCTCCCCTAATACCGTTAGCATAAAATACCTATCAGCTGCATCTACTTGTCTCCTTTAGGCTGAAGAAATGGAGGATTTGTATTAAAAATAAAATAATAATAAAACCCCAGAGATGTTTCCTGGGGTTGATCTGTGTGTGTATTCTAAGAGCACTTGTTAGTGCTGACATTTCCCTGTATGAATATTTTATGTGGGCATTCTACAATGGCCAGCACTTGACTTTGCTTTCCTGTAGTTAGTACATTTTATCTGTTCTCCTCAAATTGTTATTTTTCCCAAGATAGGAGGAAGAACAATACTGTTGGTAGGTGCTCCAGCTTTCCTGTGAAACTGTGAAGGGTTCTAAGACCTGAGTGTAATCCGTGTAGCTGCTTTGCTGTTCCCAGCCTCTGTATTTTTAGACTGTGGCTCTCTGTAAATTCCATCTAGGCAGTATCACTCAGAGGCAGGGCATGAAAAAGCCTTCTTACCAAATACTTTTTTTCCCTCCAGATTACCATTTCTGTCCATGCAAGGACCTTTTTATATGGTCAGCAAAACACTGAATTTGTGCTAATGCGTGTTGTGCCTTTTGTGTTTCCAGATTTTAAGCTGTGGGGTATTTTTAGAGTGAAGAGGTGGACAAGAACTTTGTCTCCCGTTCAAATAGAGAAGTGCAGCATATGGTTTCACTGGTTACAGATTCACCACAGGAAGATGTAGGTAGGACTAGCAGACCAGTGCTGGCATTCTCTTAAATATTTAGAAAAACTGCAAAAAGGAGGAAGAAATCTGAAATTTCTGAATAGTTGTGACAATTTATGTATGGAAATTTAAACTTCAGAAATGTATGAAAACGCGTGCAGGTCTGCTAGAGACAGTATAAACCCTAGAAAAACCAGAACTAAATCTTTGAAGTGTAGTTGCAAGGCAGTCTTCTCCCATTTAATTGATATTTAAACACTGGCTAACATGAATCTTTGCCATTTAACTGACATTAACAACCTTGGTTAACTTGGTTTTGAGCTTTTGATTTTATGGTTTGTTTGGTTTATGTTAATTTCACTTTAGTGCTTGGATCCTTGTAAAATAGATTTTGTTTCCTTTTCAAAAACAAACATCAAACATCCAGAATATCTGTTTTGTTTTAATATTTAAACATTTACACACATCTTGGGCATAATTGTATATGCATTTTATAGCATGAAAAAATGAACCGTATTGATTGTAAATTCTGAACATCTGCACTGCAAACCAAAACCATACTTTTTTGTGCACCTTGCTTTTTTTAAGTTTTTCTTATCATACTTTAAATATTTCATTTTTATTAATTGCTGGCTTTACTTTTGGCTTATCCCACACCTTTTTTTAATTTTTTTTATTGTATTCCTTTTCTCCCCATCTGTTCTCTGTATCAGTAACTTGTTTGGAATAAGCCAACCTTAAAACAGGCTTTTTGACCCTAAGTCTATTGCTGCTACTATCACATCGGTGCAGTGAGCAGCATGCGGTTGCTGAGGGATTCTGCTGGAGCAGAGTGGCCTCTTCAGTATCCCTGTTTTCCCTGTTCCTGCACACAGACACACCACCTTAGCAGAAGGCACTAGCTTGTGATGGGTTTCCACATCTGCAGTTACTAGGAGTGGACACACAGTCACCATCGGTACCTTGTGCTGTAACTGTAGCCCTCAAAAGAATACTTGTTCACATGCCTGTGTTTTGCTTTCTAGAGCTGGGTACTAGAATTTAGTTAAGTGGCTTCTAATTGTCATTGGAATAGAGAGAAGTGCTTTCTGCCCTGAATGCCGTGTACCACATGTACTGCATTAACATCAGTCAGCTGTTAATGATAGTGGCAGCTACATTTTAGATGCATTAGAGTACCACTGGCAGAAGGTTCCCCCACACACACGAGTAGGTATTCCAGTATTCTGTAAAGCAGTCCATATGTTTACTTTTTCTGGTTTTAGCAAGCTTTGAGATTGTCACAGTATTTTAATCAGCTGGTAAGGAGTTAATTCACTGTGAAGGAAACAACTGCATATAAAGCTTCTTCACATCAGCAGCAACATTCTGCTGCCTCAGGACACCTGGGTATGGTGCTCATCATACTGTCCAGTGGGAAGAAATGTTCCAAAATTCACCAAGCAGAAGGAACTAAACACAACCACACTTCTTTGTCCAGTCATTGTCTTATATCCATCAGTAATCTCAACTGCAGTTGAATTTCTGATTATATATTTGCATTTTCATTCAATCTTTTACCAATTGTTCTTCACCCAGGATTATTGGGGGGGTATTTTTGGTGATCATAAGAACAGATTCTTGTATATAGCTGTATTTACAAAACACAGTGAACTTGCAGAGAGAGAGAACATTTGTGTTCTGCCACTGCTCATTTGTTGTAGTTTTGGTTGTGATGGAACATCTGATCACACAACAGAGCAGCTTCAGAGCTGCCTGAAGACATTTCATTCTCTGTCATTTCTCTTCCTTGTGATCTTCCACAAGCTTATTCCATTAAAATGACACAAAAAGCATGTTTTGAGCCATTTAGACATTCTAGCATGAGGACATCATGTTTGGACATGTTGAACTTAGCTGTTGCAGCAGAAGAATGATGGGAGCAAAGGACCACTGTAGACAGCTGGATCATACAAGCCTTTTCATAGATTGATTGCACTCAGTCTCAAAACTGGCTGCCTCACCTGCACCTGCTCTGCTCTGTTTGGATAGCTGCTCTAGTATTTGCCCAAACTCATCTGGTGTGTGTTTTTGCTTTCGTTGTTGTACATTTGTCTTTGAAGTAGACTATCTGCAGCCTTCACTGTGAGCTATTGTCTGACAACGTTAATTAGGCTTCTGTAGCAAGTAGGAATTAAAGCTCATCTGGACTAGAGAGCATTTTAAGTGATGCAATTGTGTTGGTCAGCTCTGAGTGTTTTGATGTGTTGATGGGTGAGAGGTACTGTATTTTTTTGTAGTTCCTCTGTTCCTTTGTCCACATGAAAGGCACGTCTTCCTCCTCTGTTGAATTTGTTGGCCATATTTGCTAGTGCTGGTGTAAGACTTAACTAGGTCAGTGTACTACAAACAAAAATTAGATGGCATGAAAGTGGATATACAGATACCTCGTGCACTTAATTCCACCCCTCCTCTCACAAATCCAAAACAAACCCCCAAACTCCTACATTTGAAGTTACTTACTTGGCAATATTAATAAATTCCTTCAATATTCCCTATGTTGAAAACCTAAAAGAGTGAGTGACTGAGATCTACAGATAGCACATTTCTTCAGAAATCACTTAGACAAGAGTGTTGAGTTCAGTCACATACCAGAAACTATATTTATAAATGACACATAGCAGTCATAAATGTTTATAAAACACGAGGTTCAGGCTTAAATGATGTGAGTCCCACAAGTGCAAGTGTGGAATCCTAATCACTGTTTACCTTCTTTAACTGGTCTTTATCTGGTCTAGAGGGTTTTTCAGGTAATTAAGTCTTTAAAACAAATCCCCTCACTGAATAAGGAAGAACAAAAGGGTCTTGAGAGTGCCTGTATCTTTGTGTTTCCTGATACAGAAGTGTCCCATGTTTCAGGACTGAAATAATGCATAGTTTAGAGAGAACACCACTGTTGAGTTTTTTCGTTTGGTTGGTTTTGTGATGAACCCTTCTTTTTATTTGCCTGTTGAAACCAATTTTTGAAATACTATTTCTTTGTACAAATTCAGAATTTTCAAGTGCTGTTCACTTACGCTTTACATGCCTGTGGTTTTATTTGCTTAAGTGTTGCTTTTGATTTTGAACACAGCATGAAGAATTGTGCTGTTTCTGGTCTAAGACTTGGAGTTCAATACATTCTTTACTCCTTTATCTTGATTTTATGCTTACCAGAAATCCCTGATGAGAAATAGGTTTTATTTTTCAGGAGATGCGGGGTAAGTTTTTTGTATTCATTTTGATGTAATTTGCTGAAGCAGTGTTGATTTGTCTTTAAAAGTACTACTGGCCACTTCTGATGATGGAGTTGGACACTGCCTGAATAGATTTGTAGGCTTGTTTTCCATATATTGAAGACAGTTATTTAATTTAATATTTGGAAAATGCTGCATAAGAAAGCTGTCCTCAACATGTACTATATTAAAGTACAAAAATCACTGTGTTAAAATGTAAATAAAATAGCCAGTTTTGATCTGGATGAACAATTTATAAACTATTCTAGACATCTTGACTCAATGAAAGTTCAAACAAGCTATACTGCAGTACTTGTTACTAGCTTTCTTTTTTCTTAATGTTATATTTTGACTTTTATGCACTATATATGTTTTTAGTTTGCAGCTGCATTAGCTGATTTGGGACTGTATTTTTGGGATCACTGGCAGAAATCAAGTCCTGATGTAAAGATTTTTTGGTTGTTACAAGGTTGATTTTGAGTTCTGATAGGTATTTACCTCTGAAAATATAAATTAAAGTTAATGCTCCCAACATGCATGAGTGTAATATGTGTAAATCAAATGTTAGATGCTTTGTTTGCTCAGAGATAGGCAGCTTGAGTTGCAGAATTTTTCTCCTACTGTGGAGCAGCTTTAGACTCAGGTTGGAATATGGTTGGTTTTTTAATTGATGTGACACCCCTTTCAAAAAGCAAGAGGGGGAACATGGAGGCTTTTACGTATCAGTTGTAGCATTTACTTCTAAATACTGTTCACATTTGTGCTCAAAGAAAAAGAAGTGAATTGTAGACTCGTGAGATGTAATATGAGAGAAACTATGTATATTGATGTGTAGTGTCTGGTTCAGAGTCCCTTGCAATGAATGCGAAGGTTGCCATTGACTCCACTGAGCTTTTATCTGCCTATGCAACAATCTGTTGAGAGAGCTTCTTTCCTAAATAGAAGCAATGCGATTTGCTTTTTTTATGCTGCTGTGCATAAGTACGCTTCAGTGTGGCATAGTCAAGAGTAAAGTGATTTTTTTTTCCTGACAGTAATTAGGTGTTTTCCTTCTTAGACAGTTTTCCATTTCTGTGATTTTAAAGGATGTTTAACTTTCATGAATACAATTGCAACAATAACAATTGTCAGTGGGTTTGGTCTTGTTGCAGCCCTTTGCCTTGGATAAAATACCAAGTATAATTCTGAAGTAGGTGCATGCTTCATGACCATGCTGTATCCAGTTGGGATATGCCTTTTTTTCCCCAGGATCTATGAATCTTATACATACAGGTAGGCCAGGAGAAACTAAATCAGTTTGAATTCATCTCTCCAGTTTATAGTCTTTCTGCCTTTTGTGTATCTCTTACTACTGTCCCGATGGGTGCAGTTTTAGTGCCAGCAGAGAATTCAGTTCTGGTGGGAACAAGTGTCATCTGTTAGAAATCCTACCAACTGCACATTCAGACAAAAATGAAGCACTTTGCCACAGGCAGCCTCACTGCTGTAAACCAGCTCTCTCTGCCAGGGCAGCTCGCTCGGTGTTGCTTAACCTAAGCAGCGTCCCAAACTGGGTGTGTGTATTTTTAAATGCCTGTTGGCCCCTTTTGCATCTTTTGTGTCCGCTTCCCTGTCGGCGAGTGTGGGGTGAGCAGCAGGCCGGCGCGAGGCCACGTGGGCTGTAGCAGGAGGCTTCTCCAGTGGGCTCCCATCTGTCAGGGCTGTGCTCTGATAAAGCTTGTGGCAGCTGGCTCAGCTCGCCACTAATCCATTCATCCCGGCTGTGGATCAGAAGGTGGCCTGTCGCTTCCCGGAGGCCTATGGACCTTGGAGAGTTGCCGTAGCCCCTGAGTGGTCCCACTGGACCTGCCAGCAAGTACAATGATAGGGCACATGCAACCTGAGTGAGGGGCATGTGTGGTGGCTCTAGGGCATTGTGCAGGGAACAAAGCCAGTCGCTCTCCTCCCAACTGACCTGTTGTGCCTTCATCAGCAACAGTGTGTTCGCAGTTGATGTGCTAGCTACGGGTGGAAGATCACTATTAATGTGTTACTTAGAAGGAGTTGTGAAGTCCTGAAATATTTTCTTACATATCGTGCAACTCGGCACGCACAGACCGCCAAGCAGAGTCAGCCGCTCAGAGCTCCAGATGGCACCGACGACTGTGAGAGACCATGGCTGTATGTGATCTGTCCTACTGCTTTTTGGTGTAGGCGTATTATTGCTGTTACAAATAATTGATGAGTATAGTGGTTATTTAAAACCATGTAGTAGTTTCATTTCCCTTCACGACCAAGGCTCCATAGCTTGTTAACTAACAAAAGTATCGAGATAATTCCTGCCCTAAAAATTCATAGCCTTTTCTGCACAAAATCTGTCGTTGAGCCTGGAAGGTCTAAGGGGAGTTTTGCTGAGAATGGGAGATGGAGCAGAAGATACAAAATTCAGAAAGAGAACAGAAATAGAAAGATGATGGTGGAGCGTAAATGTGGCAGAGCACTGTAAGAGCTGAAACGCTGTAAAATGGGCCAGCAAGGAAGACCTTGTAGGTGACAGATGTGAGTCTTCAATCATCTGTTAAAAGTAGTAGTTCTTTCTTATATTAAAGAGGATCTGAAGATTTTGGGGATGCTTGTGAAACCTGGGATGGCCACATGTTCATGTTTTTGTTCATTTATCTGACCAATAAAACCAGAACATGTAGGCAGTGATCAGCTGGCTTGTCCCCTGTCACAGTTCCCCAGTCAGTAGACGCAGCACACCCTCAGCTACCTCATGTCTCTTGCAATTGTGTCAATAGATCTGTAGCTCTCCTATTTATCTGATGACGTCTCTAAAAAAAAACCAAGCAAGCTAAATCCTGGAAGTCACAAGGTAATTAAACAGCTCAGGAGAAATTGGTTTCATCCCATAAAAGAAGTGCCTATGAGTTTAATAGAATCCCAATCTAAGGATTGGCATCTGTTGAAGCAAACACCTTTGGGGCAGTCCAGAAGCAAAATGGACCCACTGCTACTGCTTGAGTTGATTCCCCAGTTGATGGTTGACATGACCTTCAGTGCATATGACATGTTAGGAGATGCTGGACACAGCAATTTGAACTGACGTGGAGGATGCAGCATAAACAAAACAAAACAAAAACTGCTCAGAGCTCTGTCACAAGCTTTTTACACCAAAGTTTTGTGGCAGAAAGTTGCAGAGGCTACAAGAAAAGCAATAACATACTCAAAACTATCTTCATTTGAACTGAGAGGTTCAAGTGAATTCCTTTAAAAGCATATTTAGATGAATACATATGCAGTAACACAGAAGAAATGGATTTTATTCTCCTTTGTTATGATGAGACCACTCCTCAGAAGGTGTACTTTAAATGAATCATTGTTTTGAAATCCTCAGAAAGGAAGGCTCAGTTGCAGAGAAAACAGAGCAAGCAATGCAAAATCCTGGAGCAGAAGCTTGGTTAGGAAAATCACATTCAGAACTGAGTGGACAGGCCTCTGTGGTTTTGTAGCTCTGCTGATGAACCCAGCTCTGGTTTGCTTCAAACATGAAAATCTGTCTAAAGTAGCTACACTGCAGTCCAGACTTTACATGAACAGTTAAACTCTCAATACCTTAAATACACTGTGGAAACATGGATAGATGAAACTGAATGTTAGATAAAATTGGATTTGGCATAGTAAATTTATATAGACTTTTCAGGCCTGTGCTATTTCTGTGGGACGCTGTTCTGTTTTGAATCTAATTTTAGTTTGGAGAACTCATTTGCTTTCCTTTTTCACATCCATATGTGCTCATATGGTGAATTTATAGTCTTTTTACTAGGTTTTCATTATGTTAACTCTAATTATTATAGCACTGTGGAAGCAGTGCTGTAGTTCATACTGAGATAGAAGCTCTTCCATTTAATCAGTGAAAGTATTTTTTGTTTTGGTTAAGCATTCCGATATCAGGAATTAGGAGGTTAAAGTTAATAATTTCGGGGGGTGGGGTATGTAAATGGATGCAAAAGGAAGGCATGGTAAAATCTAGCAATAACAATCTTCTGTGTTAATCAAATTATTTAGAATTTACTGAAATTTGCTGAAAGCCAAAGCGAGGCATTAAATAGAATTTATATGAATATGCTCTGCAGATGTTGAAAGACACTATTTAAGTAATAAAGAAGTTTAAAAACAACTGAAAATAGCATCCTAAAAGTACAGGTTACCTTGTTTCCTTTCAGTGACTTGATGGCTCACAGTACTTCTTTTCATATATGTGCATGAGTTCTTTCCCATTGGGTTTGTCTGTGTGCCTATTTGTCATGATTTTCTATCCTTTAAGGTGAGACTGGAATGGGAACAGCAGCTCTGACAGCAGCTTTTACTTAGGTATCAATGCCAAGGATTAGATTTCAAGTGCTCTGTGAAATGCTGTGTTCTGCGGAGAGTCTGTTAGGAAAAGTACAGCATTTATACAAATACAACTTGACAGTTAGGTGTTTCTCTAAAAATACTGGCTACTTTCTCCTTATTCCAGTTGTCTTCCTCGCACAGCGGTGTTTCCCTCTCCAAGGCATCAGTCTTTGGTGTGAAACACTCTGTCCAAGAGTTATGGATCTCTCTTGGACAGGTGACAGAAGATTGTAAGCAGCTCTCCCAAGAACACATGGAAGAAGTTACTGGAGGTGGGGTTAGCACTGGGAGGGGATGGACACTGGAAAGCACAAGGAAGGGTTCAGAAGGAAGGCTGCTGGGGTGGATGAGGGAGAATGGGAATGTTTGGGGCTTTGATGAAACCCAAAGGACTTCCTGGGGAGAAGTGTTTGAGCCAAGATCAAGCGGCAGCAGCAGTTTGTTTAGAAAGAGTGGACGGTGAAATGGAGGTGAGGACATGGAAAGATGTAGTGAAGCATGTTCACTGATCTTCCTGATGGAGGAGAGATGGGAGATGAGGTGTTAGTTGATAAAGTTGTCAGATAATTTTGTTTTCCATATTGTGGAAGAATAAATCGTGAGTCTGTTGTCGAGGACTTCTGTACTATTGCTTTTTAATATAGGATAATTCTTCACAGTCTCTGGCCTCACAGACGTCTCCGCAAAACCTCTCCCAGTTCTGCTACCCACCAGCACTTGCATCCCAGAGCTTTTATCGAGTCATTTTGCGACCTGCCATAAGCGAGCCACGGGGCCTGGTGGTGATCGTGTCGGATCACTGCCTGCCCCAGTGTTCCCACCAAATGCCATGTGATGAAGACTGATTTCAATGAGAAAATGACCATGTGTTTGCAGTTTGCACCAAAGCAGAAGGTAGCATTTGTCATGTATTTTGTAGTGGTATTTTGTTGCTCCCATGTTTGTGTGGGTTATTTTTACAGTTCAACTCTGGGGCATGCTACAGATGAACATTTGTGTTCAGTGCACTTGTGAGCCACCATGGCACTCTTTTTCTACCAGTACAGTTGCTCCTTCCTCAGCAGTATATGAATAAAAAGTCTTTATCATCAGCTTTTCTTTTGCAATGAAGAAGCAGTTGCAGGGAAATAAACCATAATTGCAGAATTTGGTGGGCAGGCCTTGACCGGAGCTCAGAGGCTTAAATGACTACAAAAAGCTACCTATTGCCACGTTTGTTTGTTTGTTAATTAAAAGTGTGTGAATGGAAGACGTATCCCATCCTGCTGCATCCTTAACAAAATGTGTTTAATCTGAAGTAGAACAGGCAACATAAATGGATGAAGAAAGGCAGAAACAGCAAGTCTTTCAAGGAAGTAGCTCAGGACTAGTGTTGTTTATTGATATTTAAAAGGAAACTGATACAGGAGAAATAGATTCAGATTTCAGCCTGAGGCTGAAACACAGATCTTTTCACCATTCACAACTTTTTAGGAGGATCCATTTGTGTCTGCAGCATGCCTTTGAGGAAGGACAGACAGAGTGAAGTTGTATGTATCATTTCTGTATTATTTTAAAAACAATAATATTTTGTCTGTAGACGTATAGGCAGCCATATTCTGTTCTGGAAGTAATACTTGCAATTTGGATTGTATGTTTCTAGGTTCTATTTTATGTTCTTAGCTTGTCTTTCCTCATGCCTTTTTCTCTGCTGCCTTCTTACCTTTCCACCTCTCCTCATACCCCTAACAAAAAGGGAAAAAGAGAAAAGCAGAAACAACCCAGGGGATGCAGCTAATTTGCTAATGCTTGTATGTTTACTCTGAAATAAACATCCTGACAAGTTCAGCAACACACAGAGGCACGCTTCTCTGGATAGATGAGGAACCTTTAAGCTATAATCACAGAAGATCATAGATTTGTTACTTGATTCTGCACATAGCATGTTGTGTTATCTCCCTCTAAACAGAACCTCCTTGCATTCAGTTCCCTGACTGGAAGGTCGTGCTGTTACTTAGGAACTTTTTCTCAGGTCCAGCTTAAGCACATCTATTCCATTTCTGCTTATGCCAGATTGCCCTTTCTCTAATTTAACTGCCTTTCCCATCCTGTTTATCTTCTGAATGTTTTAATTTAGGTAGTTTATTTTACTGTAACTTTTTTTTTAATGCTGCACCTGTAATAATGAGGTATATAAAACACACCAGTCTAATTTTTCTGCAGGTTAGGAGTAAGCTTTCTGTACAGCAGTAGTTTTGGAAACCATTCATAACAGAACATCCGGTATTTCAGAACCGGTCAACTTAATGACATTCTTTTTGCTGTCCTTGATCATTATGTTATTATCTATAGCATAAGATTTCCAAACTGTTAAAATTTGTTGTACCTTGAGAAGTGATGTGGATTAAATGTGAATAAATAAGTTCTCTCTTCCCCTGCAGTGATAGTTAAGTACACACCAATTTTATCACAGGGAACCAGGTTTTTCAGGGAGCAGGTGCAATGTCAGACTCATGGGTCCAGCACACCAGTATCAGAAATTAATCTATGTGTGTTGTCTCCTCAATTCTTTTTTGTTTGTTATTTCCTTAGAGATACTTCACATAAATGGTAAATACCTTACTGATGCTAGGTTGCCCTGATTTTCATACACTGTGAAGTGTGTGAGATACCTAAACAGCGTATTTCATGGAAGTGAAGAGAAACAGCAGATTTAAATCTGTTCTCTTATTTAGAAAAACTGTGCACTGTAATTCACAAGTTCAAGTCTGGGATGGTGACCCTGGCTGCTCCAGTTCTTGGCTTTTGAGCTAAAAGGCAGGTTCATGTCTTTTCATCTTGAGGTTTCCGGTTTCATACAGCTATGAGAACATCCTGGGGATACTTTGTCTTATTGTGGGCAAGACCATTTGTAATTCCAAAATGTCTCCTTGTCTAGTACAGTGAGCACCTTAACAAAACTTCCTAGCTCAGGGGAGTTCACTATCTACTTCACTTTATCTGAACAGCTGTTTGATCAAAGACTCTTACAGCCTTTCTGTAGCAGCATTTTATGCCTTAAGAGCTGGGGGTTTAACAGTGAGTGCCAAAACGCAACAGGTAAGTTCCGTCCAGGCTTTAAAGGTCATTGTAAAGAATCTGGATTCAGTGGCTCAAAGGTCTTTGTGCAGCAGCACAGGTTTTAGACCATGAGTTGTTTGTCTTGTGTCCTGACTCTTTTTTTACCAATCAGTATGTTTCTGTGCAGCCCTTCGAAACCATGTAGCTTCAGAAATGGATGTGAAACCTGAAATCCTGGGTTTAGACTATTTCCTGATTTGTGAGGAACAGCTGGTTCCCTTAGCATGCAGACATATCTCAGTTTATGGACAACTGGTTCATATCCTAGCAAGGATATTTGTTCTTCAAGGCTGGACAGCCCTAACACTGGAAACCCTTCCTCTCTGTCTGACTTTTGTTGTGGCAAATACTTAATTTTTAATGAGGGAGCATGTTTTGTCTGTGAGCACACAGGGCTGAGGGAGTAGAATTTTCTTATCCCTGCCCATGATGACAGAACCACACGAAGGGAACAGACTTTTCTAGCTTATTTTAAAAGTTATCTTGTTTATGTGGTGATGGGTAAAACCACCTCCATGTACTTTCTTTTAGTTCTTGTTGGTCTGACCTTCAATCCACAAGGATCTGTTTCTTCTTTCACCTTGCTGCGAAGGTGATGTTCCTTCTGCAGTCGCCTTTTCTGGGAAGGTGGAAGAAATCCAGGCCTTTATTGGTGATCCTTCCCGCACAGTGCTCTGGCTGGACAAAGGTGCTACTGTAGCAAATTTGAGTTTCTCTGCAAGGTGCTTTTTTTAATTCCTCTTAAACCTGGTTGTCAACCTGCATGCTTTAAGCCAAACCACTTCCGGTGCCAAGGTCTCTCTTTACATCATCAATATCAAAAGGTTCATTCTTCCTACAGTGATGAAGCTGATCAGTCCCTGTAGCATATAATGAAAAGACAAAGAGTATGACCATATCTGCGTGGAGACTGTTCAACTGGATTATTAGAGGCATTAAAGTCTCACACAAAACTGTCGGGGTGGAGTTCCTGTCTGTCACCAGAACATGCTCTTGCCACTGCTCTGGCCTCACTGAGGAGTACCACCATTCCTGATGTCCTTGAAATACACACCTGGAACTTTGTCTGAAACCTCATGAAGCTCCTGCTGGCCACACAGGGAGTTCTGGGAGGAAGGTCCTGCAGCAGTTCCTCACTTAAAAGATTCTGGGACCACTACCAGATCTGTGTGTGTGTGAATGGGGCTTATTCCCAGACCTCTCTGCATTTGCCCTTCATGTATATAAACAGGGTTTGAAAATAGGTATTACTTATTGGTAGTTGATGTCCTTCATAACACACAGCCCTCATGAATATTCAAAGTTTGCATTCCTCCTCTTTTCCCTTTCCTCTCCTGCCTGAAAGTCCTTTTGGAACTCCTGTCTTTGGGATAGTGCACGATTAAAAACTGGCATGGCACAGGGCATGCTCCGGCTTCGATGTACAGGAGAGCAAGGCTGTGGGAGGACCACACTGGTATGCCAGACAGGTACTGGTACAGAGCACCTGTTCCTGAGTGACAGGGTATATATGGACCTGCTGTGGGAGTGAACCTATGAGCTATAGATATCAAAGAACTTGAGTGGCAAAATATAACCTTTCTTTTCCTCTTGAAATCTCTCTCTTCTTTGTCTCCCGTTATCTTCAGTGAAGTTTTTCTACATTCAAATTTTAGTTCAGGCAAATCTATTATTGGTTGTTAAAATGTTCAGCTGATTTTAAAACAAGGTTCTCTCCTGTTCAGAAACACACCGTCCCAGTTACTCCAACGTGCCTAGCCATGTTTTTAAGCTTCACTCATGTTCTTCTAAATGAAAATGTCACACTTCCTTTTCTAGCGAACTTGTGAAACTGGTCAAACTAGACTGACACAGCAGCATAATACTACACTCACTACTTCTTTAGCTTTGTAGACAAAATGCAACCCTAACAATGCCCTTGTCTGGCTCGGGGTACATCAAAGCATGTGCTTTCTTGTAGGATAAATGATGTACAAATCTAACTCACCTTGATGTGTCCTCCCTGTCTTTTTCTTTGTCTCTTTTCTTCCCTCCCTCTCTTCTTTTTTCTGCTGCCCCCCATCTCTTTTGAAAATAGTGGAGACAAGTTCAAAGAGATGAGACTCTCTTCCACCATGTGGAGTGAATAAAGACTGATAGCTGGCAGAATGAAGAGAGAACTCGAGTATTGATGCTGAGATGGTAGATCTTTTTTCCTCTTCTCCTTCTCCATCCTGCAAAACATGGGAGGAGATAGTCCATTTCAGGAAAAAAATCCTAGTATACGTCACTGGAGACCCAGTGTACTCTGGAGTAGTTTGGGATCTTCAGATCTGTGGCATTTTTACTAATGATATTTACACAGTTTTCCTTTCTGACTGCTTAACCCAGGAAGGTGAAGGTCAGAGGAGCAATTACCATCTGCAGCCCCCTCATTTCCCATTTAATATGGTAAAGCAGAGCAATTCCAGCACTTCAAAGACTGGTACTAACCCATTCTCAACAATATATATGTAATTTCTTAGTAAGCTGTTGTCTTCTACTCTCTCCAGGATATTTACTTTATGTACGCTCATGTTCCCTTTTTTCCTCTCCCACCCAGCAATACATTCTTTACCTGTGCCTTTGTGTAACACAGCAGTACCATAGAAAGAAGTATTATTAGTGGTGCAGTGATAAAATAAGCAAAGATGGCCCTTCTAATTACAAATATCCTTTGTAAACTTAAGTATTTAGGAATGTCAAAAGTTGCTTATTTAGCTGAAGTATGTATAAGTATAGAGATGACTGTTTCCAACAGTATAAAAATGGGGGAAGGGAAGGTGTAAAAGGAGGTGTCTAGGGACAGACTCCAGAACAAGTCTGAGTAGAGCAGTAACTTCTCACAGGTAGCGATCAAAATGGCGATGACAGTGACACAGTTTGCTTTGAATTGGCTGATTCACAAATGAAGAATGACCATGACAAAATATCAGTTAGGGTTACGAAGCCTACTACACGTACATTCCTCATGTAGATAGAAAAAAAGGTAGATTTTTGCCTAACACCAGACTGCTCAAGAAAACAAAGCAAACCAAAAAAGGATGGGTAGATAGGAAGTGTATCGAATGGCAAAAATGGTTTATTTATGTATTGAAAGCATATGCAGAAAATACTCTGCCCCTCTTCCCTGTTCCATTTTCACTTCAGGGTAATAGTAAATAAGAAAATCCCAAGCTTTCAGTCCCATGTTTTAGTTCATTAAAATTTGTAAAAGCTCACTAGTATTTCTTGCTGTTTGTCTCATGTTCCCAGGGCTGGCTTGTTTATCCCCAGGAAGAGGTGGGAGTGTCTCTTGGGATGCTAGCCTCACAGCCCGAGTCTGGGAACAAAGTCATCTAACACAGCACTCCTGAATTAAAAGAAGAGTTACTGGTTGGTGGTTATGGAAATCTGTTTAGGTGAAGATATACCAGAGAATCTAAATTTAATTTGGAAATTATTATGGGCAAGCGCGATAGCACTAATACTAAGGGTGTCTGACATTTCCTACTGTAGGAGCCTGTTTAAAGTTGCTTACAGATAGTTTTAGAAAGTGTTGGAAACTCAAGGAAACATCTCAGCTTTTTTAAGGAATGGATTTAAAGAAAAATGGTTTTAGTCATATTAAAAAACCCCACACCACAACCTCTTCTCTTGAAACAGACCTTTCACTCCCACTGGTTTTAGCAGAAACTTGAAACTGATCTGCTGCTGTGCTTGGCATGCAGGGTAGGTCACTTACCATTGCCATGAATCATAGGTTAGGGTTGGAAAGGACCTTAAGATCATCTAGTTCCAACCCCCCTGCCATGTGCAGGGAGGGACACCTCATACTAAACCATGTCACCCAAAGCTTCATCCATCCTGGCCTTGATCACTGCCATGAAGCTGCCCATGTAACCCGTACTTGGCAGATCTGAGTTTGTAATGTCACCTGCTTGGTGCAGGAGCATGGCTCAGTTCCTCAAAAGAGCCTCTCAGTGTCATGCTGTCACCTGTGCTAGCAACAATGGGCTGTGCCTGGCAATGGAGAAAGCAGGCTGCTCTCAAAGCAGAGGTGAGACTCAAAGATATGAGCCAAGGATGTGGCACAGAACAGGTTCTTAGCAGCTGCAGGAAGGGACTGAAACCCCATTGTGGGGGTAAAAAGACAGGATGACTGGCTGGAGGAGTGGACAAGAACTGGAAGTATGAAACTTGAGGTCTAATGAGGAGCCTTGGGAAGGTTAGAGCTGTGCCCATGTAGGGCAAGAGTGTGCAGGAGGTAAGGGCTGGAGGTGATGATGCTGGTGGTAGCACAGACTGAATGCAGAGAGAGAGTTGGGGTGATGATGTGTGAGGGCATGGGGAGCACAGGGCCTAGGTCCCCAGGGATGGGGGCCATAAGAAGAGCAGAGAATGGGAGCTATAGAGACAGAAATTCAGAAAGTGAAGATTCTAGTTCTGCTGTGAGAGTAAGACCAGGAGTTTCACAGGAGAAAGGTAAAGGTAGCAAGAGTAGGACATGAACAAATGGGTGGTGACAGGGAAAGAAGACCACATCTGAGTTGACACCAACAACCTCAATTTTCACATCTTAACTTTTGATCCTATTTTTGTGACCTAATAAAATGTTTTAACATACAGGGCTCTGTGCAGAGGGGTGTTAAAAATATCTGACCTTGGGAGAACACAGAATATCCTTACTGTAGGAGCATTTGTAAAAGCAGAGCCTGTATTTGATGAAGTACATACTTAAACATCCATGACCTCAAGTGCTCCTATTCTAAACAGCCACGACACATCCTGAGATTTGTATATATTTTTTAGAGGGAAGGGTTCATTGAAATAAGCTGACTGCAATCTGAAGCAAATGTATATGGAATTATTTCTCATGAGACTTGTACATCATTTTTATGTTGCTAAACTTCAGGTTTGGTTGGCTGTTTCTATGAAGGTGCTTGTAAACTGGTGTGGAGGCTTGAGTTACAATGAACAAGGTTACCAAAAGACTTCCTAAAGGTGGGAAAGCTGGGGGTTCAACATGATTACTAGTACTGGTACCGTTTTCAAAGCTAACTATGAATTTTACTTGATAAAATGCTCCTCCAGATTTCAGTATGACTTTGAACATAAAGGAGTCTTCTGTAAAAGAGGGAGGATTTCATGCAAGCATTTTCTCCTTCCTTCCAAATGTTAATACAGCTCCTTTGGCTTCTTAATAAAAAATTTAAATATCTTAAATATTCCACTGATAGGCTGTTATTCACAGTGGGAACCAAATTAATCTGTGCTCCTGAAAGCTCAGTGAAGCAAATACTTATATCAGGAATGAATTTGGGCTCAAGGGTTAACTGCTGTCTCTTGTTAACAGCTGCTATATAGAGCAAAGGGAGAAAACTTGATCAGTTTTTGACTACAGCCTTTTACATAGGAAAAAACTCTGCCTTTTTACAGATACTTTTTTTTTTTAACCTTTAAGGTACCTGACTTTAAAGGGAATATCCAAATATCTCTCTGTGGAGACTTAAAACAGCCTTTGTGGAAGTATTTTGAGTGGTGCTAATAACAGTGGTTTCTGGCAATTGCAAAAAGGGATCTGACCAATTTTAGTAAAACAGTGGCATTAAACCCCACCGAGGTTGCTTTTGAAATGGTGTTTCAGTTTGAACTGAGTTAAAGTGATGTTTTAAGAAACAGTTTTGCACCTCGCTGGAAATGATAGACAGCTGCTAGACGAGGTAATGATCTGTCTTCATGTTTGATGCCTTCTTTTATCAGTCTAAGTCTTTTCACTGAGTCAGATCTATTGATTAGCATTAGTTTACTTCTCAAGAAGCCTGCTTTGCATTGAAATGTCATGGGATTGGGATACTAAATGCATGCCATGCTAGAGCTTGAACTCTGTCTAATGCTGCCCTGTAAATTACGTGTTTGCTGAGTGTTTAGCACGAGTAATAGCTTTGTAGCCCCCAAAAATGTTAAACAAAGTCATTTTTGTCTTCTGTGAACAAATACCGGGTGAGAAAATAACAGGGTCATGCGGTAGATACTCTACACTCTGCTGTGCTTTATGAAGTATAAGTTTACGAAGTTACAGAGTGAGTGAAACTCCAGAAAGTTTGGGGTAAAAATCTCTGCTTCACAGTAACTGGTGTGTCTGTATTCGAAAGAATGATAATGGAAGAGTGGGAAGAGAAAGATTATGTACGTCATTACTAGTAATGAAATTAACTTACCTCTTAAAAAAAACCCAAACAACAAAACCAAATCAACCTAAAAAGAGAAAATAAAAGAACACACAGAAGCAATTCTGGGAGACAGGAATTTGGTTGAATGCAATGTTTAAAATCCTAGGGGGCTTGCTTTGTTTTTCCTATTTTGCTTGCAGGGTTCCAGGTGCACCACTCTAAATACATATGGTCACTTTGCAAGCAGAAGCTTAAATATAATAGTGCTCAGTAGTTATGCTAACTGCATTGATGGAGGTTAGCAGAAAGCTAATAACCTTGGGTAGGATGAAGATAGTCTGGGTATGTTGAACAGGATTTTTAACAACTCATTATTTTATATTTGTTTAAACTTCTTCAATATGTGTTGAAAATCTAGAATTTCCACAATTGCCTGGAAAATTTACTGTTGCCTGAAAGACTGGAATGTAAATGTCGATTTTCAGTGATCTAATCTGATACTTCTTGTTTTACTGTATTGTAATTCTTGTGTATTTTCCAGACAGTTCCCACCCTTTACTCCCTTTCTGTGTTTTCTCTTGCTTCTTTTTCCAGACAAGTCGTTATACTTCACCATGCTGTGATAAACAGTAGATGAGGTTTATGCCTAATACCTACTTTCTGCACTACTTGTAAATAAGAAACTGACATTTCTCTAACATTTTAGTTTCTCCCATGTTAAAAAAACAGAAAGTACTTTGTTTATTTAGTCACTGGAAGAGATACTTGAAGATACACTGTAGATGATATTGACTCCTCAAGACTTCTGGTACTGTCAGATTCCACCCCCCACTCCTCCAATCCCTGGGATTACAGTTAGGAACAATTCAGAACACAGGTTCAAAAAAGAAAAAGGCGATTTATGATAAAGTGATTCTTTAAAACAACATGGCAGTATCCTGTGAGTGCAAGTCTTTCTTCTATGTGCTTGTACGGTTTAAGCCATTTCCAAGCACTGTGTGCTGCATAAATGCACAGTAATTGCTGTGCAAAAAAAATGCTTGCTTCTGTTTAGTACCTATTTTTAAATAACAAAGGACGTAGTGTTACTTAGCTCAGAAGTAACATCATCTGAGAAAGGTGTCCATTAATTTCAAAGAGAAGATGTGATCAAAATAGGGGAGAAGCGGGGAGGAGAGATCATCTCATCATGACTCTTGAAAGAAGATGCATCCCATTCTGTGTATTTGTAGAGAAAATGAACTGCAAATGCTGAAATTTCCTAACAGTTTTAAAGTAGAGCTAATGTGTGGCATGCCTTGGCAAGCTGTATCTTGCCAATTTTTCTTCATCCCCTCAAGCATATGCCTTGCCTGCATAACCAGTTTTTTAGCCACATGGATTCAGTGTTCCACGCTGCACGGAGGCTGTGCGAATTTATCGCTAATACTAAAAGAACATTCATGTTAAGTTATTTTGAATAGCAAATTTGATCTAAAAAAATTAAAAGAAATCCTAGATATTACTTTAAAAACAAAGACGTGATCTGGTGAGCAGTGTGGGTATGTCACTGCGTGTGTCACCCAGCTCTGTGTTCATCAGCTCTGTGCTCTCACAAAGCGTGATCTTTCTATTGTGGTGGAATTCCCTCCACCTCTCCAACTATACCCCTAAATGGTCTTTACCTTGGCCCGAGTACTGAAGGCCATATGGCCCCGTAACGTTTTGTTAATGCACTTCCAAATCTCTGTAAAAGCCCTTCTTTCCAGCAACGCCAGTATCTTGCCTGAATAAAATTAAATTTTAGTTCCTTGAAAGAAAATGTAATCAGCCTTCCCAGCAGCTGTGAGAATTGTGCTATGCTGATTAGATGTGACACATAGAAGAAAAACTGCTCTAGCAAGTGGTATTTGTGATTCAGTAGGTGACACTCTTCTCTCTCAACCCGTGCTTAATCAATGGCCCAGCAGTGTACCAGGGGACAGGATAGCTTCTGCTGGCCCTGTTGTTCAGATGAGATGTAAAACTAAAGTCCTGGCCGCTTGTAGTCATGACAGGTTCCACAGTAAACTAAAACAGAAGATAGGAGGTGGCCCCAGCATCTGAGGTTGATTTATTGATGAATATTTTAATGGAAAATGGGTAAGTATGGTTGATTTTTTTTCCATAACATTACCTTTCACTGAAGTTCTTGGTATCCTTATTTCTTCATCTGTAGAAAACTTGTGTAAGAAATGAATGTGAGCCAAAGTCTTTAGCATTTCTATAATCATGAAGTACTAACTGATAAAATGGTGTCTACAGAAACAGGAACTATTCTGAAAATCCTTTCTCATGTACTTTAAAATTGGTAATAGGCTTTGCATGAACTTAAGAATTTTCATACAGTTACATAGAGTGCCACAAACCTCTTTTTTGGGTTAGGTTTGGTTTTTGTTGCTCTTTTCTCCTTTTTTTTTATGTATAGCTTTGAAACTAACTCTCATTTCTCTTTTGCA
>JAVHNF010089310.1:6647-17615 GCA_034783455.1 Micropsitta finschii
TTCATCATAAGTTTAATAATAACTGTCCCTATTTCTACTCAGTAGAAAACACCTTTGGTTTAGAGATCTAACATAGCAGCTTAGCCTCAAACAGTTAAAATTAATTTTAAAAATCATGGTACTTTGCCTCTAATAGTTTTTATTTCTCACCTAACCCCTAACAGGATTTCTTCTAAATATATTTTTATTGTTTCATTTGTACATCAACTTTCCCAGCTCATGGAGATATTGGAATATGAACCTGTGAATATATTAATGAGTACAAATCACACTGCACCAGATAATGAGCATTATACTGACTACTATAGTATACCTCATCATTATAGCAAATGATTAAATACCCATTTACTGTCGGTGTTAATGTTTCTTGATTTTCTTCTCTGTTTCAGAGCTATGTTAAGAGAAGCTTGGCTTGTGCATGCTATCTGTTCGCAAATTTAATAAACCAAAAGACAAGTTTAAAGCAGATGATTTTCTCAAACATCTTTACAACACATGTATAAATGAATACCTGTACAGTTGTGATGCTCAATGGTATAGACACAAGAAGTAGAATCATAGAAGAGGGAATTTGCAATGCTGATTGTATCAGTGGTATATGAAGTGTGGTTATCCTCTTTTCAACATTGGCTAATATTAACTGCTCCCAGGCAAGTTTTGAACTGTTATAGCAGACAGTTTTATGAAAAAAAACCAAACTTATTAAGTGCATTCCTAATCCTGCAAAGTAACTGAATGCCTGGAAGCGTGACAGCTGATATTTCTTTCCGTTTTTTAATCCAATTTGGAGCAGCTAAAATCAGCTTAAAGGTATGAGTTACTGGAAAACAGAAGAATAATTATGTTCAATTTCAGTATAAATATCCTGTTAAAATAGAAATTAAAAGGGGAAAACAAATGAGGAAAAATTCATCACACAAAAAATCAATGTGATATGGAAAGCTTAATACATAGGAAGGAAGTAGGTTTTAAACTCTAGGAGGAGAGCAAGTAGAAACAACATAAGGAACTTCTTTCCCTCTGAAGCAAAATTCGAGCCAAAAGCACCGTGTGTAGCTTTATACATGCCTGTTCAAAAATTTGAAGAGCAACTTTATTTCTCTTCATGTAAGGGAAAAAAAAATATGGACAGATTCTATGATTCTATGATACACTGATATTTGCAGAACAAGATCTAGGCATCAGGAAACAAAAGAAAAAATAGGAGGACTTTGTAAGTTAAGTCAGACAGAAAAAAACAAAAACAAAACCAACAAAATATTGTCACTGTTTCCTCTTTGATCCACCAAGTCTCCTTCATAACTCAACCACTGGTGAAGAGTGAAACTAACAGGGCTGCTCCCCAGAATCAAAATTTTTCAACGTTGTTGTGGCAGCCAGTCTGGTGAAAATAAATCCAGGATGATGACATAAAATAGAAAATAAAAGAACCCATACCCCAGAAGGTAAACAAAAAACTCTGAGAAGCTCATTCTACAGCGTTACTATTTCTTTTGGTCCTCTGACTTGTATGCATAGCAGTGATGGAGAAATTTTCCCCACTATGCTTGAGCATGAGTTGCAACACTGTTGTGAAACACTGTCAATTGTATGGGCATAGCAACAACTGCCTTGAGTTTAGAGTACTGCATAATCCTTTAGACAGGACTATGCTTAGAAACTTGTACACCTGAAACTTCTTCATTTATGTGAGGATTTTTCTTGCTTAAACGTTAAACCACACAGAATACACTGCATCAGCCATGACCACTCTTGTGGAAGCTGCCAGTAACAACCCTGACAGACCTTCAGATTTAAGTTCTCTTTGAACTCAACTGCCCCTCCAATCTGCCCCTCCTGACAGCTTTACCAACCTATCAGCTGATGTTTTCAAGGACTAACTGGCCACTGAAAAGGTCAATTTAGGTTATCATGGCTATTCAGAGAGCAGCTTCTAGCAGACAGAATATAAACAGCTCACATGTTTAGATGAACTTCTGTCACCCTCTACCAGATCCAATGCCTTACGCAAAATTTTCGCTCTTACTCAGCTGAAACTAGCAGTCTCTCCAAATGTGCATTCTCACGCCTTCCCTTGAGAAATGATGATATTCATATGGCTGCATACAAGGAAATTTCAGAAGCTAATTCAAGGAAAATATGATTTGAACTTTTGATCATATCTTTCTGAAGCAGCTCATTGCTTGATGGTGCAGAAATAGCATCTGTACAAGTAAAAAACCTGAAATGCCTGATCAGAAGCAGCAGAAAGAGTGGGATTACAGCAGTTCCAGCTTCAGTGAGTTTTTGCTGATGGATAACCATACCTTGTACCCTACTTTGCACACAGACCAAGGCAGTTAGAAAGCCCTTGCCACTACACTTTTTGCTATACAAAGAAAGCTTAAATGACCAAAGCACCCTGGACCTAGATACCATAATTCAGTGTCTGGGTGAAAATTGCTCATCATTAGTGGCACTGTATGCTTGGATATTTTATAACAGATCTGTGGCATAAACAGAGTGAGATTTCTCCACAGCGCTGTCACTAATAGCTGTGACTCAGTGATATTTTTTAGACTCCTCAAATGATATAGCTCAAACTCATTTAAAGACTTCATTTTTCATGAAGTCTAGTGTCTTATCATTTCAACAGGCCATAAAATATCTTTATGAAGTTTGGCAACAGTGTTATGCACAAACTGAAAGCTAGAGAGTTTCACTTCATCAGATTCAGTGATGTGGCAGATTTATAGATAGAAGGAAGAAAAGTACAGCTGCTAGCTTCCTCTCCATATGATATTGTTATTAAATGATATCAACACATGTGCATAAAGTCCCCTCAATAGCCAGCTTGCATTGTTCTCTCACTCAAAGGAAAAATAAAGTCTATGTATATGGACTTGGAAATGAGACTTTTCTCATCCCCACAAAAATAACTTAATTCATCCTATATCTTCTTGCTCCTTTTTTTATAAATGACAGAAGGTGGGAATTTAGGCAGAACATACCTTTATGAGCTCTATGCCCTCACATTGCATTAAAATATACTTGGTTTATTTCATTGTCATCTTAAAAACCTTGAAAATAAACGTCTCTGTGCTACAATTTATCATAGTCAGGAGACAGAGAAGTTAAACGCATGCAAAAAGTAACCTAATCTGAAGGACATCAGTTCTCACTTTGCTTCTGTATTGCAGTGTCCTAATTAAATTGCTGTATTGATTTAGATTGGCTTGTCTATGCCAGTAGCCAAGACTAGCTAATAGCAGATGTTTCTGAAACAGATTAAAATACATCATTATAGTAGGCTTTTTGTATTTCCATTTATTAATTCCAGAAAATAGTCAGAAATATTTTCAGTATCCCTAAACCTGTGCCATGTCTTTAACCTGGCATCCTTCTTGATCAGACTGATATATTGTGAAGGAAAAAAATCAGTTTAAAAGAAAGTATTATATAAAATAAAAATTATGAATCTCATTTTCTCCCCTTACTTTTAAACTGAAAATAGAACGGCTGAGATTGGAAAGTGCCTCTGGAGGCCATGCTGTCCAAGCCCCCAGTGTCAGACCATTAAACAATGAAAAAGAAGGTTGTGTTTTCTTCATTTATTTATTTTCCCTCTTTTTCTCCCTTATCGCCCTTCTCTCCCATGAAGTGAGAAAAACATCAAAACATAAAAACATCTTTTCTTCCTCTGTCTTAGATAAAGTTAAATACTTCCTCCAATAAATACCATGACTCCATGACAATTTAAGCTCAAGGTCCTCTTTTGTTCCTCCTTCTGTGCAAGGAATATTCATCTCTCTTATGATTGTTCTGAGCTCGGCCTGTTCAGCCTAGAGAAGACTTGGGAAGTCTGATCAATATGTATAACTATTTGAAGAGAGGGGGTCACAAGGATGGGGTCAGACTCTTCTCAGTGGTGACAAGCAAGAGGACAAGACACCATGGGCATAAACTAAAGCACTGGAAGTTCCACCTGAACATGAAGAACTTTACTGGGAGGGTGACTGAGCACTAGAATAGATTGCTCAGGGTAGTTGTGGAGTCTCCTTCCCTGGAGAAATTCAAGAGCTGTCTGGACACAATCCTGATTCTGTGTGATTCTTTTTCAGTACCCCCCATGCTGAGTATAAATTACTAATCAAAAGGTGAGACTTTTCCAAGAGTACCTTTCTAAAACCCTTGATTTTTTCTGCTTAATAGCAATCATCCTCCAAATATACTGAACTTATTTAGGATCAATAAAATGAAGATATAAACATAAGAGCTGGTTTTGATATTAATTTCTCTCCTTCTGCTCTAGAATTGGCTAATCCTAGAAACAGGAAATAAACAAAAATACCTAAGGCATTAGTTGCACTGTGTGGAAATTAGGTAATTTGTTAATATCATTACATGGGTTTCTTTCTACTCTGTACTACATAGGAAGTCTGAGACTAGCCATGATCTTTGTATTCCTAGAGTCTGAATATACATAACATACTATATAACATACATATTTATGCAATTAATCTTGTACCATGGAGAAAAATATACAACCTTTTGAAGGTATTTAAGGATGAAACTTTTATTCCATCATAACTCCTCTTTTGGTTTGAAAGCAGCAGATAGAAGTGCAAAGTGTCTGGTAAATACAATTTATTCCTTACATCTCTGGTCCAGACATTACTCAGACGGCATGCAAGACAGATTTATGCTGAAATTCAGCTTTTCCTTCTTTCTCAGCACAGTTTGACATCTAACTACTGTGGTGTTTTTTGTTTGTTCTTTTTGTTTGTTTGGTTGTTTTTTTTTTTTGTTTGTTTGTTTTTTGGTTTCTTTTTTTTTTCTCCTTTGAGCAAGAGCACTTGGATCCCTGAAGAAGCAAATAGCTTCCCAGAACCATTTTGCAGTAACAGATTTTCTCAGTTATGCTTGATGAATAGGAAGATGCTTGGTTTTCAATAAAAAGCAGGAAATTATCAGGAAATTAATAATTTAATTGGCATAAGATAATAGATTTTTCTTATGCTTTTATTCTTATGCTTTTATCCTTATGCTTTTATCCTTTTTGCATGAATAGGTTGCCAATTCTTTTTCTATGAAGGGTCTGTGACAATACACAAGCTTTCCTTTAAGCTATGAGAAACTACATCTTTCCCCTTTTCTGTTAGTACAGGTTATAACAATAAAATAGAGAATAGATTTTATTTGAAAATTTGCCACAGGCAGATGTTGGTCTGCCAGTGATTTTACCTTCTCAATAGTTGTGCTTTTCAATCTTCTATAATCTACACACAACCTTATTAGGCTGGTCTAGTTTAATAGACCTTAACATTTTCAAGTTTTTCATTTTCTCTTATTAATGAACATGAATTTGGTAAAGTCAGGTCAAAGACCTAAGTGAGGTCAATAAGGACATTTATATGTTTCACAGTATTTTTCATGCAAGAGATGGGGAGGTTTTAAATTAAAGAGATAAAAATACAGCAGTAACCACAGGTATATAGAATTACTTTTTTAGCACACTATCCCTAGAAATAAATCCCTAAGTCAAACTTTCACCAGTTTCTATTCATTTGGAGGAAGAAATGACTGCATTAACCTCTTTGTGAACTATAAAACATGCACAAGACTATCAAGGTAACAAGTAGAACAGCGGCCATAGCTGCTAGCTTATCAGCCTGTATGGATGAACTCTCTTCCTCAATGTATTGTGTTTTAAGTTGGTGATGATGGTTATTGGTTTTAGCAAATACTTTGAAAGTGATTACAGAGTTATGAGCTTCCTAAAATATCTGTTGTTCTTGAAATACCCATTCACATAATAGATTGCTTGATTGTTAAGGTACAAAAGTCTAAAGAAAAAAACACAACCAAACAACAAAACAAGCAAAAAAACAAACATCAGAAAAAAACCCCAATAATTTCTAGTTGAACAGAACCTCATGATCTAAAAATGTGCAAACATATGTTGCCACAAGAACAGATACAGAAATCAATAGAAGGTACTAATCTATATATAAGAAAATATCAGTCACAATTTACTTCCTGACTCAGTTTGAAAGATAAACAAACCAAAGCATAGATGATGACCTTGACAAGGATATTTAAACAAGTTTTGCGTTTTTTGCAGTGTAGAAAAAGGGAGATGCCCTAGCCTATCTTCCCTGTCCCTGTTCTGAAAGCCTGCTTCCCTGAAGACCACGACATCTGGTCATTCTCTGGCCTGCATGTACTTGCACGCACTTACACTATGACATTTGTGTTTGTGCTATTGACATCCAAACAACAGTATGAGCAATTTTTCATAGGCTTTGGCCTCCTAACAGCTGACTCCACCTATAAATCTGTGATTAATAAGTGAGTAATTAAGTTCTGTTTTCCTAATGATTATGTGCTTAGGTTATGGCTTGATTGTGGTAGAACAGCCTGAGAGGCGTCATCTAAAACAATGGCCGCTAATATCTTATTGGTTAAGATGTCATTAACCAGCAATGTCTTATGCAAATGTTTAAGCATGATATCTAATTTCATCTAACCTTTGTGGCCACCAAAGTATGCAGGATTTAGGGAGAAGCACTAATGTACTTAGTCAGTTACCTCAGAATGAGCTATGGTGGGATGGTGCATGAGTTTTCCTTAAAACAAAACAAAACAAACAAACAAACAAAAAAAAAACCACAAAAAAAAGTCCTTTAAAAAACTCCCTCCAAAAAAAGTAAAAAAAAGAAAAAGTATAAAATCCCACTATTACAAAAACATCTACTATTTAGATTTATTTGCTTATTTTCTCAGCCTACTCCCTTTGAAAACTATATTCTAATTTCTCTAGGTCAACCTAAATGTTTACTTTCTCCACTGCAATGATGAGCAGTCTGGGGGAACTAATTTTGTGTACTGAAAAACCCATTTCTGGAAGATCATACTGTGACACACGAAAAGTTCATTCCCACAGATCCAAAAATGTTTGTTTCTGTGTGAGGAAGTCCCTGCTATACAGTTCAGGTATGAGTTCACTAAGAAGCACTCATTCTCCTGTTCCAAATCTAAGCATGCAGGTCTAGAGGTTTGCCCTATAGCTGCAACACTTCAGTCAGAAGCCATGATAACAGGCAGAGCATTTCCAATTTCTGTGCCAGAGATCTCACAAAAGCCATGAAGTCCAAGTGGCTCCCAGGTAACAGAGATATATTTCTGCTAACAGAAACAGCCCAATGTATGTGTGTTTTTTTTTTTTTTTTTCCTAAAGCATAGCAAGATGCTTAAAGAACCAGAAAAGCCTCAGGTAGATGTGATAGTATTGCCCAGTTACCATATTACCTCCCAAAGGTGTTTGAATGAGTTGTTCTGAGATACCCAACTGTAAGGAATATCTGGGATCATTTATTTGCCCCAATTTGACAGTTTATGTCAATACTTACTACTGCTATTTCTGGAGTGTTACTTTCTCTAGAAAAAGTTCCATGAGTGGAGGAGAAAAAAGATGGTAAAAAATTCAGAACCAGATTTGTGTATGTAGATTTTTTTTTTTTTTTGATTGAAGAAAGTCTGTATTGTATTTTTAAAGCTCGTTTCTGCCAATTGAAACATACAGTCAAACAAAGTCACACTGAGCAAAGTCACATATCATCAGTGCTCAAAGTTCAGAGAAAGTCACTGTGCAAGTACAAGGACTATTTATTTTAACAGCTTACAGCGGGATGGTCCAAGGTCATCTAACCTAAAATGGGAAATAGGTGTAGGTAGGTTTAAAAACAAGCAGGAACATTGTGAGATATTGGAAGAAATAGCCCGCAACTATAAGACCTTGGGCTGTGAGCTCATTAGATTTCAGTTAGGAAGCAGACAGGATCAATACTTGAATGACAGACCAACATGGAAAATTATTTGGATGTTTCAGAAGTGTGCTGGAGCTTCAACAAGCAGCTTGGGATCCTCAGATGAGTTTTAAAATAACAGATTATAAAACAGAACATATAATTTAAAACAGATGTTCTCATCTTTTGCCCTCCTCTACAAGTGATCATACCACCTTCTTCCTTCCAAAGATCATTAATAGCTGTCTTTAGATAGCTTGAAAATTGTATTGTATACTTAAACCTCAAAGACTGACAGATTTCAGGTTTAATACCTGAAGAGTACTGGAAGAAATTGATACCATTAGTATGGCAAGGTGTAGATTCCCAGTAGAAGTAACTTCTGCATCAATTTCCCTAGAGCAGCCAGTATTAAAAAGAAAACAATAACTCACATAAGAGTCTTAAATAACAAAAAAAAAAAAAAAAAAAAAAAGATAAAACCATAATTTAGACAATTTCCTTAGAGTTAAGATTATGTTTTATTTTCCACAAACTTGAAGTTACTCACAAAATTTTAATTACTCTAAAAAGCTCATGGCGACAAAAAGGATGCCATTTTTTACACTTTTTAATTTTGGCATCTAAATACATGATAACAAAGGTAACACCGAATAGACATAACATACTACTAATAAAGAACTTTCAGCCTTAAACAACAGCTTATGTTAAAGCAGATACAGCTGCCACATAATAGGGGTCAGATCTCACAAGTACTGCAGCTTTGCTCCACAAAGGTTTATCAACAATCACAAAGCAGTAAATTTATTCAGTTTACCTTCTACCAATTAAGATTGTGTGGTTAGTCCAATAAAAGTAAGGCAGACCAATGAACCTCCTTGCAAATACATAGGCTATTATATTTTGGACACACAAAATTTAAGATGCAAGTTTGGCACACATTTGCAAGAATTAATATCTTTTTATATTTATGTTTATAATGCTTCAACCAGAGATGGTTCTTATCTAGGATACAGCAGTTTTAATCTCCCTTAAAACTTCATAAACCCTACTAAAAATTGTTCTGTAGAATGATAAAAAATAGCCATTACCTTGAAAGGACCTTGCAACTTTCTTTTACTTGTCTTCAGAAATAATTATGAAAAGCAAGTGTCATAACACGCAACAAGTTACATATTTGAATTTAATAAAACTGAGCAGTAGTCTTCAGGGGTGGTTTCACTGGATATAGCCTAATATGCAGAAATAGGCATGTGGCAAATGAGACTAGCTTGGAAAGAAACATATTGGAGAAAGCTACCAGGTATTGATCATTTTTCATCTTTGCCTATATATAGCACTTACTTTTCTGTAGTTAGTTTTAGCTTGATAATGAATAACATATGCTCTTCCTTTTTTTGTACAATACTGATCTTTTAAACATCCATTGCATTATACATATTTGCATATGTACATCTACCATAACATTTTCTGTTGAAGTGTCTGCCACCTAAAAAGCATCAAAGCTGCCACTGGCTTGAACACAATTAATTAATTTCATTGTTCTACCAAACAAGTACAAGGAAGTAAATCAGATACTTTGAAGTAACATAGCAATGTCTGCTAACATGACAATGCTGCAAAATGATATAATGTAATTCGAGAAGACAGAAAACACAAATGATAAACCCCCCAATTATTGGCTGATAAAAATATGTAAATACTCTCTTCATACCGATAGCCCATAAAACTGCCTTATAGGTAACTGCAAGATAAAGCTTAGGTCTTAGACATCTAAGCTCTGTAATGATTCCCCCAAGGTTGCAGGTTTATACCTGATAGATCATTGTTTCATAGTTTAAAACCTTTTCCTCCAGCAAAGCAGTGCATAAACAAGTGCTTTAGCAATTAAACAAATATTGCAGGGGCATGTAATGGCACCCACACCTCATTTCTATGAGCTTGGTTATCTATATAATAGAGTAAATTGCTCCCACAGTGAGGGACAATATGGACTTCTGCCAGCCCTGTTAAAAGGAGCCTTCTACTGTGTGTGACCAGCATGAAACCCAAACTGATCTGCTGCTGGAACTGCTCTGTCCCCTAGAAATGGTGAAATAGGAAGAGTAGTATCTGGTCTATCACAACAGGTGTCAGGAATAAGTAAGTTTATGAAAGCCAGGCTCTTCTATGTCCTGCATCAAGAAACCTTCTTAAACTCATTTCCACCTTCCTGCATGAAGCCAGAAACCAGCTGCAAACAGGAAAGACTACAAAGACAATACACATGGACAAAAGAAATTCAGTCCCTTGCATGACTGGAATCCTGAATAAATCAAAACTTCCTGAGCAAAAGGCATACTGATTTTAGCAGCTTTGTTAGCTAGCTAAAAGTATTATATGAACTGGTTCTTACAGCAGCAGCAAGGAGCTAGACTTGGTTAGCCAGGAGATCCTTCCATTTCTGTGTTTCTAAGCTGACACACTGCACAGAAATTGTTTTCAATAATAATTTAGGTGAGAAAACATGAAGGATCTAATAATTAAGGTAATCTCAAGCAAAAAGGGAATTAAGAGTAATGAGTTAGAGAAGTGTCTGGCACCTCTGCTGTCAACAGTATCAGACAACTGGAAGGTTCCAGAGAGCTATGTGGGGATTTCAGTGGAATTTAATCAGGTTGATAGAGAAAATATGAGGGTGGAGAGGGTAGTATTTAAGCAAGAAGGGTAGCTTCCATTACTTGAAATAAAAAATGCTCATCCAGTCTCTATCATTCCAGTGCAAAAAAGATATCATTGCTGTTTAAGATATGAAACTCCTGTTAATCATACACTTCCGGAAATTGGAAAAATTAACATTTAAACTCAATTATGGCATATGGGAGTACAAATTCTTAGATTTTAATGCTTCAGTACAAGAAGACAAAGAAAGTTGCAGAAAAAAAAGAGGACTGTCTAAATAAAAAATGAATAGCAATCTTAAACTGCAAGAGTAGAAGCCATTAATGAATAGACAGTCATCAAAGCATCTATCCTTAACTTAAGCTTATATTAGCTGGGACAGAACTGGTAATAAAACCCATCTGTGATTTCTGGAGTGTCAGCAAGAAAACAGCAATAGTTTGTGTAATGGCTCTCTCCTCTCCTGTCATACTCGAAGTAAAACAGTGCCCTTTTTCTTTTGTCTTCTCAGAAAGTTTGC
>JAVHNF010089363.1:0-11932 GCA_034783455.1 Micropsitta finschii
CATCCCCAGCCTACTCAAGGAGAGTGGAGGGCAGAGCAGGAAAAAGAAAAAGCCTTGACACTGTGCAAGCAGCCTTCAGCTATAGCCAGCAAGCTGGTGTGTTGTCAGCACTGTTTCAGCTACAAATTAAAAACCCAGCATCATAAAGGCTGCTATGAAGAAACTTAACCTCATCCGAGACAGTCTCAGTACAGCATCAGTACAATTATCATTTCAGTACTAGAATCAAAAAAGATTCCAAGATAGTCTTACATACTAGCTCTTGGGAAACCTATGTCTCAAATTCCTTCATCTAGTACCTCAAGATCTGTATTTCTAGTATCTTCAAAAATCACATGTGTACATATGCATTTATTTCAGAAATATTTCTACAGCATAAACTCATGTCTGTCTTTACCTCCTCAGCTGTGCAACCATACCCATCACTTTTCTACCTAATGGCCTGTTTAGCTCAAATGATGCTTCGTTTCAAGGGCACGTAGTGAGGTAACCAGGGGGAATGGCTTTAAAATGAAAGAGGGTAAATTTAGATAAGATGTTAGGAAGTTCTTTACTCTCAGGGTGGTGAGGCACTGCAACAGACTACCCAGAGAAGTGGCAAATGCTCCATCCCTGGCAGCGTTCAAGGCCAAGTTGGATGGGGCTCTGAGCAACCTGGTATAGCATGTGGCATCCCTGCCCATGGCAGGGGTGTTGGAACTAGATAATTTTAAGGTCCTTTCCAACCCAAATCATTCTACAATCCTGTCATTTCCTATTTGACATGTCATGGTGGAGAATCTATTCCTATCACTCACACTTTTGAATGAATACAACAGCAGTTTTGTTTAGCCCAATCCATTTCATAGGGTTATAAAATCAACTAGGTTGGAGAAGACCTTTAAGATCAAGTCCAACCATTACCCCAGGACTGCCAAGGCCACCACTAAGCCATGTCATGGAGGGCCTCATCTACATGGTTTTTGAACACTTCCAGGGACAAAAGCTATTAGTGCTATATATGCAATTTTTAAAAAATATTTTAAAACATGAATTTACTACAGAAATTGCATGTGCAGTAGAAAGGTTTATACTGACTTCCCGCCTTTATTAACAACTCTGACTACATTCAAGAGTTCAGACAGCTCTAACCCACAGAGCCACTACCCAGGCACATTAAGCAGACTTCGTGAACAAAACCAGCCATCAAGCATAGTGTAATCTAACCGACTACATACTAACTTGCTGAGGTAGACAGGTTGTTGCACAAGTACTAACCATTCAAAAGGAAGAACAAACTTTAAAAAAAACATGCCAGCTTTGCACAGAGACTGTGAGTCAAAACCACCAACACCTTCAGAGCAAAGTACTGGGAGAAGCGAACAAAAGAAAGTCCCAAGCAGCCTTGGAAAGGCTTCAGCTGCAAGCATACCCTTATCTGGCAGGGAACCGAGCAGCCAGCCAGCGGGGCGACCCGCTCACAGGGGAGGCCCCTGCCCGCCCCAGAAGCCAGCTTCTGAGCTAGAGGCGCTCAGGGACACCCAAGTTTGAGGCACAGCCCCCCAAAACAAAGCCCGAAGGAAGCCGTGGCACACCCAGACGGCAGCCCCAGCGCCGCTCAGCTCCTCCCGGTCGCACTCCCCGTCGGAGATGGCTCAACTCGAATTACTTGCATTGACGCAGGTGCCCGTCCCTGCCGGGCTGAAGACGGACACCTGACCCCGGGCACACACGAAAGGCTGCAGCCCCGCCGCACCGAGCTCCATCGGGCCTGTCAGAGGCCCTCGGACGGCGGCCACACCAGAGGAGCCCTCAGCACCCGCTTCGGCCTCATCATCCCGAGGGTCTCCCTGGATCGGCTCGGTTTGGCCCGGCCCGGCCCAGCCCAGCCAGTCCCACCTCCCACCTTTCCCCTCCGCTTGCCGCTGACAGAGTGCGGTCGCGACATCCCTGCGGGAGGCAACACAGATTCGCTCACCGACCGAAGCGCTGGTGCAGGGCGGAAGGAGCCACAGCTCCCACTAACCAGGTGCAGCCCGCCCCGCGGGAAGGCACTGACAGGCCGGCAGCGCGCACGCGCCAGGCACACCGCAAGCCGCGCAGGCTCAGAACGAAACCACCGCCTCCTTCTCCTGCTTCCCCCTCCGTAGGTTTTCACTGCCGATGGCAAGTGCGCATGCGCGCTGCTGTCCATCTGTTCACGGAAGCAGGGTGCGCCTGCGTCAGTCTGGGGGTGTGGGAGGAAGATGAGGGCTCTTGGTAACAGAAAAGGCCTCTGGAAGAAGGGTTTATGCTGGTTTAGCGTCCGCAGAGCACAGCCGCTTGCGCTCCCCGGGGAGCCTTGTCCCGGTGACGGGACGGCAGAGTGGAGGACGCCCACATCGCCTCAGAGCAGGCTCGGGGCTGCAGCCTGTGGGGCTACCGGTGGCACATCACTGTCTTCCTCCCTTAGGGGACTCTCAGTACTTTTGGGGCCTGATTCGAGGTCACCGAGATCGGTTAAAAAGATAAAGTGCAGAAGTCCTGTGAGGCATTAAACTTGTGAGTTTGAGTTGTAACCTGTTGCAGTGAAAGTTTGGGGTATCATCTGGAAAAGGAAGCCTGTGAAGAAAGGGTGCTGCAGGTGGATAAGCTTAAAATCATGCCGTGCTTTTTAGATCCCTGTGGAAGTGCCTTTGCCCGTCAGAGCAAAAGCCCCTTTACTCAGCCGTGTCCTCACATGCTATTCACAACTTGGGTTGCTGTCATGCCGAGAAGGGCTGTGTTGAGGAGCCTGTCGTGGCTGCGGGGAAGCAACTCGACACAGCCTCCCCCGGCTCTGCACATCAGAAACGCTGGGGCTCAGGGGAGCTGCTCGCTTAGGATTTAGTATACATGTTGAGAAGAACTGTGGTGCATTTAAAAAGTAGCTATGACATAAGCATTAGGTTGGTGGATACGGGGGGAAACTGGGACAGCCGAGGTGCCTCCTGGGGACTGGTTTTGTGTAGAGGTTGCTATAGTAGCTGCCAGCAACATTCAATGCCTGGACACAACACAGGCTTTAAAACCCGCTTCAGGTAAAGCAAGTGATTCTGCTGCGCTCTGTGTGCAGTGCTTTGCGGTGGGACCTGCGGCTGCCGTGTAAGACAGATCTTAACCTGCCCCTCAACGTGTGAGTTCCTAACTGCAGCAGGCTGATCAGAGAGAAGTGGCAGTTATCCAGTCAGAAATGAAGTTTTGGTAACAGGCATCCTGATAGGAGCTTCTGTCACTTTGTAAACTGCTTAGATCTTCTGATTTTAAATTAGCAACCAGAAATGGAGAATATTTTCTTCTTTTCTTTGCTAGTCTATCATATTGGTGCAGTAACAGGGATAAAAGTACTGAAAGTGTGGTTGGTGGTTACCATGTTACATTATCTGATCATTTTCTGTATTGTGGATTTAGGTTGTTTTTCGTGTGGTGGTGGAGATGGAGGAGGCTCTGGGAGATGAGACTGAGTTAGGGCATAGTTCCTCTCCTGGTCAATCTGCACAGCAGGAATCAGAACAACTGAAAGCAGTGCAGCGTTCTTCCAAACCCAACATCAATCTCTGTCCACCTCTCATTGCTATAAAAAAAGGTAAGGAAGAAAATAACACTAAGTACTTCATGTTGCCTTTGTATGGAGAAAAAATCCAAGAACAAAATGGGAAACTAATTAAGTACAGTGTTCAAGTTTGTACTTATATATACTGGGTGGGCACGTGCTGTTCTGAATGTGCCAGTGTAGGGACTCCAATGTGCAATTTTCAGCTTTATAAATAAACATGTACATATAAATAAATGCTTTTTAATATATCTGTGTATTTACAAAGTCATGCACAGTGCAACTCTGATCCCTTAGCAGATTTCCTAGTGCTGACTCATAGTAACATGATTAGAACCATTTTTCTGGCATTAAAATGAATCATATTCTATAATATGGTATGTTCTATAATATGGTTTATAGTATGGCGTCTCTTTTCTGGAATATATTAAGTGTAATAATAGATTGAATAAGTGGGCATATGTAAACCCATAGGACCTGATGGGATGGACTCATGAGTGTAGAGGGATCTGACTGATGTCATTGTGAGGCCATGTTCAATAATTTTGGAATGCTCATGACATCTGGGAGAGTCACGACACTGAGGTGTGAAAGAAAGCAAAAGTCACTCCTATCTCCAAGAAGGAAGACCTGGGAAACTACAGACTAAGCATCCTCACCTCAGTCCCTGGGAAGCTGACGGAGCAGTTACCATTTCCAGGCACATGAAATACAAGAAGGGTGATTGGGAGCAGTCATCAGGAATTCATCAATGGAAGAAATGCTTGACCATGAACCTGGGTTTCAGGATGGCTACAAGACAATGCTGTGGCTGTTTATCCCATTACCAAGGGAAACTACAGTCCCTTACAGGGAGTTGTTCTGTCTCTGGCATTACTTCTTCCAGCCACCTTTAACCCCTTCTGCAATTGAACCTTCTTGCTCTACGTGCCAGATTGCTCTTGGGTCACAAATTGCTCCTGCTGAGCTGTTACAATTTTAATTTTCCCTTCAGTCCTTTAAGATCCTCATAGAGAAGCTAATGAAGTGTGAGCTGGTTGAGCACACAGTGAGATGGATTGAAAACTGAACAGGTAAACCCAGAAGGTAGTGATCAGGGGCACAATGGAAGCCGGAAACTAGAGGTGTACCCCAGGATTCAATACTGGGTCCCTGTTTAACACCTTCATTAGTAATCTGGATGATGGGTTAGCATGTACCCTTAGCAAGATTGCTGATGATATGTAACTGGGAGGGGTTGGCTGATACACTGGGGGATCATGCTGCCATCCAGAGGGACCTGGAGAAGCTGGGGACTTGGGCTGAAAGGAGGCTTGTGCTGTTCAACAGGGGAAGTGCAAAGTCCTGCACCTGGGGAGGAATAAGCCCAGGTACCAGTACATGGTGGGGCATGACCAGCTGGAAAACAGATGGGCAGAAAAGAACCTGGGAGTCCTGGTGGACACCAAATGGAAGGTGAGGTAGCAATGGGCCCTTGTGGCCAAGAATGCTAATGATGCTGTGTTCTGGATGAGGAGGATTTTTGCTAGCAGGTCAAGGGAGATGATCCATCCTCTCCACTCAGCACTAGTGAGGCCTTGCCTGGAGTCCTGGGTCCAGTTCTGCTTAGTACAAGAGACATGGACATATACTTGGAAAGAGTCCAGAGAAGGGCTGTGAAAGTGATTAATGCACTGGAGCATCTCTCCTATGAGGAGAGGCTGAGAGAGCTGGGACTGTTGGCCCGGAAGAGGGGAGTATCAGTGGGAGATCTCATCAGTGTGTATAAATACCTGAAGAGAGTGTGCAAAGGAGGTGGAGCCAGGCTATTTTCGGGTCTATCCAGCTGCAGAACCATAGGCAATGGGGACAAACGGAAATGCAGGAGGTTTTGTCTGAACATCAAGAAATGCTTTTTCACTGTGAGGGTAACCAAGCACTGTCACAGGTTGCCCAGAGAAGTTGTAGACTCTCTATTCCTGGAGATACCTGGAAGCTGTATGGACATGGTCCTGAACAGCCAGATCTAGCCGATCCTGCTTTGGCAGGGGTGTTGGACCAGATGAGCTCCAGAGGTCCCTTCCAATCTCAACCATTCTGTGATTCTGTAATGCACCATAATCAGGGAAAAAGAGGTAAAATCTATAAGAAAAAAAATAAAAAATCAGTGCTATTGGAATATTAATTTTAGTCACAATCTCATAGTTTATTTAGAATAGGTTTAAGAGTAGTTCCTGAAATTTTAGTGAGTGATTAGCACTATTTCATGCTCCACTGAGGATTCTATTTGCTCCTAAGGATGGGACCTAAATATCATCTTCTGAGAAATAAAATTGTTGCTTTTTCTTGGACTAAAATAAAGCTGTAGCAATTACAAATAGTGTTGTTCAGTGCTTGCAAATAACTATATTTTTGAAGCTAACTAAAATAATTTTCCTGTTAAGAGATAAAGCAATATTTAGGAATGCTTTGTAATTAAAATATTTAGAAGAGAAATGGCAACTGACTGGAGATAAGTTATTAGTACTTAGGAAAACATGAATACTCTTATTTGTTACTTAAATTACTTCAAAATATTCAAATCCCAATTTCTAGGAAAAACAAAGGCATGCAATAGATTTTTTGTTGCATAACTTGAAGGGCTTCAAAACCACATAAGGAGGCTTAAACAATCAGCAGAAGGTGGTTATACACTCTAATGATATATGGCCTGGTTTTATTGTAAATGCTAGCAGTATTTATTCTTCAGGTACTCCATGTGCTCAAGTTGTCTTGCAAACTTCTGTAAGTAGCAAGTTTGTCAGAAGTGCATGAGACTGACAATCAGAATTTAGATGAAGAAGTAAGAGTAACTGAGTGACAATAGCAAGTATGAAAAGTGACAATATTTCAAAATCTATTTTTTCCAGAACTGATTTCTTCAAGCTAGTACCTGAAACTGCTTTATCTTACCTCTATTGCTATCAGTAGGGATTGTTGGAATTGCACTTGAGATAAAAGCCATTATAAGATACCTTTTCCCACTAACAGCTTCTGAGGCTGAATAATTAGATTTGTCACTTCTTTTAACTAGACACAGAAAGTAAGCATCGTAGACGTGGAGGGGAACTGAAGACAAGGAGCACTGAGCTAGCGTCTGCTGCCACAGTATCACCTTTGACTGCTGCTCTTCCGGCAAGTGTTTTATGCTAAAACAGGTGGTGACTCAGCTACCTTTTTTCTGTTAAATTTTCTTCTGTATAGACTATTCTTGAAGTCTTCATTGACAAAAGTTTGTCCTTATGCTGGAGGGCACTGAGTTTCTTCATTGCCTGTTAATTACAAGTTAAAAGAACAGCAAACCACTCAAAAGCATATATAGTGTTAGGCCATTTACATTCCGTGCTCACACTTTGTGTTGCTGGGATTTTGGCTTTGGGGTTTTCTTGGATCATCCACTGGCTAATCCCCTTTCTTTGCCAAGATGAAAAATGGTTAAGAATATTTGAATAAGGTAATTCTGCATCAGGGCAGACATATGCAAAACAAAAGATCCAGCTGTTGGCATGGAAGCCAGAGATGATAGAAGACTGACTGGATGTTGGCCAGCTTTTTGGTTTTTTAGTCCATGAATAAATCAGGATTACAAGTTACAAGTCCTAGTTTAGGGTACTGGGAAAGTGATGTAATTTATCTTTTCTCTCCAATAAAAATTGTGATGTGTGGAGACACTCCAGACATCCCCAGACTTCAGATACTCATGTCAGTGGGAGATTTGTGTAGAAGGAAATGCTCAGTGGTGACTTTTTTACCTGAATCTTTATTTTTTTTGCATGGCTTCTGAAGGTTGTTTGTTGATTTAAGAATGTTATTCACCATGTCTGTTTTCAATCTTGTTCATGCTATTATGAAGATTTAAAAAAATCCTTTGGCTACATGGATTTCCTTCTTTTATCATTCTGCTACTAACATTATATGACCTGCATATTAAACATAAATTGTATATTTGTTCCAGTGGTGACTGCATTTATAGTGGGTTTGCTTTATTTATTTCCTTCGAGAAATAATTCTGGCCCAACAAATTAATCATTACTGATCTTTTCACTGTGCATTTCTTAGATGTTTGGTTTGGTTTTTTTTTTATGTTCCTGCCTGAAGTAGTTTATGAAACCAGCTTAAAGGTCAACATTATAAAATAAAATCTTTAAATGAGGAAAAAGAATCTCTCTATAACAAATTTCTGTTTTCTAGACAACTGGTAAGAAAAGTATAGTACTTTCCAGTGAAACTAGGAAAGAACTAGCCAAGCAAGCCAAAGTCACCAAAGAAGAAAGAAGAGCTCGGATAGATGAAAGATACAAGTATCTGATATCAAGATTAGCATATGGGATAGGTTTAAGTGAGCAGCAAGTGGAGGAGGCTGTTATTTCTGATGACAAGGTAAATATTAGTTAAATTAATGTTGTTATTATTAAATGTATCACCATAATTTCCAGTTTTTGAAACTACTTCACAATTAACTACAATTGTAATTTTGTTTCTAGTTTCAACTTATAGAACAGTTCTTTGCCCCTAGTGGGATTAAAAAGTTGCTCTTCTTTTATCAAGATGTATTGCAGGTATGTTTCTGTTATTACTTTTGCAAAAGCAAAATTGCATTTTAAAAAAATTAATATGACTGTTGCAAAATTCAGAAAATCTTAACAGAGATTATTTTTGCTATGCTTGCCAGTGGGGAAAGAACACACATGTTTATATATTGCCATCCTGGTTTACATGAAAACAAGAGAATGCCTTGTGGCATGGCTTGATATTGGTTTTATTAAAAATGGCCAAATAAAGTAAAAATCCAAACTTCAATAATTATGAAGTGAGGCAGTGTTCACAGTATTCAAAGTTTAAAAATACTGAATTAGAGAGCATAAGTATTATAGGAATGTATAAGAACCATTTTGTCTTCTCCTTTTGTTTTGAACTGCACCACCTGCACTATGGACAAAGCAGTCATTCAAAAGGGTGAAAAATAATGCAATTTCTTTCTAAAGTAAGGTGCCTTCATGTTCAAGTCCTATTCTGTGAAATACCATCTTAAACTTGGAAAACTTGTGGTTCCCAAGATGTATTTCTCTCCCTTTCAATTCTGAGGAGAAGCCTCTTCATAAAAAGCACAATCATTGTTCAGCTTCCACTGGGTGTGTGATACTCAGAAGGTGCTAAGTGACCCTGAAATTGCCTAATGTGACTGTGTGAACTTCCTGAACTGCAGAAGTCCTTCCTCAGTCCTTTCAGGTGATGTCATTGAGGAGACATGAGGGTGAGCTAACTCACCGTGTGGTGAGGCTTGGTGGGGAGGAAAACCAATTGATAATGCTTAATCCTCAGTTAAGAATGAATTACAGATTCATTATAACCTAGATAAGTTAAAAGGACTTTGGGTGGTACTGGAAGTGCTTGAAGACTTTGCAAAGCACAGAATCAGCTTAGCTGTCAAAACAGTTTCATTAGTTTTTTCTTTCATTGGGACTGTGTGTGTACATTTCTGGGATAAGTCCATTGATCTCTGATTTAAATCAGGACAAAACTAAAACACTTGAAATTATTTTCCTTAACTGAAAAAACAAATAAATGCTCAGTTTGGGTTAAGTTGAACCTATTAGATGCATTTCTGCATCTAATTTTGTTTTATTTTGGTCTTTTTAAACATTAAAATATCAATTTTTGAAAAGTTTGGTGCAAAAGCAGCATAGCATAAAAAAAAAAAATGTGTCTGATGGAAAGTATGAATGCCAAGTCTAGCATCTTTCACCCCATCCTGATGAGCCAAGAGATCTCATTAAATTGACTATTTTGTCAACAGTTTGGTTGCAAACACATTGAAGAACTGGAGATTACTCAAGGGTGGTATCATGCATGCTTGCCATGTTCTTCTCCATTTTTGGTCACTCTTGGAGACAAAATACTGGCTAGGGCAGACTGTTCTCCTGACCTAGTAAACATGTTCTTACCAAGAGTTATCAAAAATCATTTCTTCAGTGCTCCTCATCTCTCTCTCTCTCTCCAGCTTAGGTGTGTGTTTTTCACTTGAGACTGCACAGAAGTTAGAAGATGCTGGTTTGAGGTGGAAATGGGGAGCCACCACTGTGTATCATACATCACATATTTAGTCTAGCAGGAGCTGAACATTTGACTTTTATGAAGAGGCCTTTCTTCATCTTGAAAGAGAAATATACCTGAGGCTTCTTCCACATTATTTTCTGTTACATTCTTCCAAGTTTCAACAGATTATTTTCCAAAGTGTGTGACAGAAAATTGGATGGAAGGAAGTCTTTATTGTTGCTTCAAAGAGAAGAGTTTGAAGATACATCTCAGTGGAGAGGGACTAATGGCTGCAAAAGAGAAAGTTGCTCTGGAAAACACTTCAGATTTAATTTCATTTTATTTTCTGAGAATTTTTTGCCCTCTTCTTCTTTGATTTTATTTTATTTTTTCTCAAAGAACAGGGCTATGAAGCTGTTAACCAGGGACTGTGAGATTCATGGAAAGCTTATTCTCCAGATAAAGCCAACCTCACTGACTAAGAATAAGCTTAGTTATAATTCACATACTCAAATACAATGAGTATTTGTATGATAATAATTTTATTAACCTTTTTTTTTATAATTTAATTACTAGCAGAAGTTGAATGCATCACTGAGGTCGGATAGGTCAACAAACAGTTTGCTTCAGAAGAAGTTATTTATTACCATGGGTTCTACTGAGGTATGGTTGAAAAATTCATTAGATGACATTTGAAAAATAAAATATTGAAAAAACCTAACAGCTGTTCAGTGTTAAACAGCCTTTTGCAATTCTTGGATAGATATTTAAGTACTTAGTCCATGTTCTTGTAATGGGAGCAGAGGCTGTAATTCATCTATAAAGAAATAATGATTAGTGGATTTGACCATTTGAGAGTAGTGCAGGTCAAATAAACCCTTGTCAAAAATTTGCAGATCCTAACATTTTTATTAATGACTGCAGGTTAAGTGTTTTTCCAGTGCTTGTGCACTTCTAGATTAAAAGTACAGTTCTCAGTGGTTTTGTATTTCCTTTCATATTATAATACTGCACATTACTCCAAAAATGCCTTTAATAATTCCTTTATTGCTTTCAGATTCTTACAATGACCTCCTGACTGTAATATCTAAGCATTATTCAGTGTGTATTCAGAGTAGTCAGTAAGATTCCTGATTGATTTTTTTCTTTCCATGTCTTCTGGGGGGAATCAGGTGTACCATATACAGTTTTGTTTGAATATGGCATGGTGATGTCTTCTTTTCCCCACAATGAACCTATATTAACATTGTTATGTAAGAAGAGACATAGATGAACAATTCCTTCTTTCTTTCAGAGGAAAACTGAGGTTCATTCCTCTGCCAATTGCACTAACTGGAATGGCTTTTCAAATTTATTATAGTTGAATTATTATTAGATTTAATAGATTAAAAATAAGTATTGTTGCAGTACTGATTTGAAACTTTGACATTATGTCAGTCCATCAAAAAGATGAAAATACATGTTAAAAAGTATTTGGATCAGGCATTTTTAGTAATCTTTTAAGTTCCCTTTTAAAAAAATTAAATGTCATTCTAAGATGATCCATGCTGGTCTAAGTATCTATGAAAAGTAATTTCAATGTTTGAAAGCTGAGGATATCTTTAGGGTTTTTAGTGAATAGATGTTGGCAGATTCTGAAAGGGCTTAGTCAATCTCATGGATAGGTCCATAATTGAATACTAAAATTACTAGACAGGAATATGTTATCTACCAGCTGTCATACAATGATTGCAGGTACTCAGGAAATACAAGAGGAATGGAGCCCAGGAAACAGCCTAGCTCATGAGCTATCCCTGAACCGCATTTTCTTGGTGTCTGCTGTACTGAACCAGTCTGCCCAAAAAGGCATTTTGACTTTCTTATGTCAGATGGAGAAAAAGGATTTGATTTGAGAGGGACATATTTTCAAATATCCTACAAATAGTTCACTACCTTTTTAAGTAATATATCTTTTGCAATTTTATTTTCAGCACATTTTTTAAGTTAAGTAAATTATTTTTACTGTACACATGCATTCTTTCTAACCATATGCATTTTGTCCTTTTTACAGGACTTCACAGGAACTTGTGCATTTTTCCTAAGGATATCAGATAAAGTTGTAACTGTGTCAAATGTTTCCCAGGTAAGACCAAAATCATGCAGTTATTGCAGTCTACTTAATATTTTCTTAGACCTTTATTCATGCAACTGGGGTCAGAATGCTTTCACGAAAATGCATAGTTCTGTTTAATAGAAGTTCTTTTCATCTGAACAAGTATGATAAAGTAATGGCCTAATGATTTGGATGTTAGCAACTACAATATTATTACTAAAACCAAGATTTTAATA
>JAVHNF010089398.1:2430-24082 GCA_034783455.1 Micropsitta finschii
CATTTGTTATTCCTGTGTTTTGTTTTCTTTTCCAAGGGCTAATCGACATTTAATTAAAGAAGAAACACATTTACAAAAGCTAACTCTTGACAGCAGCAAGGTACAAGAAAGCAACTTGGCCACATGGTGGAGCTTTCTGCTCTCTCTGCAGGAAAATTGGTCAAAAGAACTGCCTGACTGCCAGAATCCTCCAGAAAAGAGGGAGATACCAAGTCCTGTGAGTTGTCCTAGAAATATTGTCCTTTATGGTGATTTATAATTTTATGTGTAATGAGGGGTGTGGATGGGTTTTTTTTTTACTATTTTCCCCATGTCTGGAAATTGTTTCTAATGGTGAAACTAATTATATTAAATTCAGACTAGCAATTTTCAGTTCACTTCCAGCACTCTTAGCCATGCAAGTCACATGCAGATGAAGGGGGGTCCTTAGCTTATTCATCCCTGAATGCATCGATTTCATAATACACATACATTTATTTTACAAATAGAAGTAGTATACTGTCCTCACGGTGTTTCCTCACTGGACTCATTGTATGCTTTGCCTTCCTCAGCCCCATCTTGTATAGTACATGACTTGGATCACATTGAACAAAAAGGCTAAGGACCAGCAGCAGATGCAGGAACATTACTTAATAAATTGCTAATCCATCCTTATTAAAGAAGAAGTCCAACCAGAGCAGATATTAAGACAAAGAGCTGTTGGCATTTGTGCAGACTTAAGAGAACATCTGTGTTTGCAATGGAAGAAGATTCACTGTGTGATAATAGAAACAAAGCCTCAAAGGAAAATCCTTTCACTTCTAGAAGTAAGACTTCCTATAAGAACTCACTTTCACTGACTTTTTTCCCCAGATTTCTTTGGTTTCATCATCTTTTCTTACCTACGGTTTGACATGTTATCCCTTTAGAAATGCATACTCATTATGTAAGAACTAATTAGATGATGAACCAGGACTTTCAGGGATTCTGTTCTCTCACTTTTGTGTGCTTTGAATTAGAATCCCAATTTAAAGGTTTGTCTATAGGTACATATTGCACAGTCTGGAACTCAGAATTAGTTCAGTTTAATTCTTTAGGCATTTAAACCAGTTACCCAATCAAACAAATCAGTATTAGTTACAGATAAGATGATTTATGAGTATTCACTCATATGAGAATGCACTCATTTAAGTAAACCTACAAAGATTTGATTTCATTTCATTGATATAATTTCTGCATTTAGGTTTCACTTTGGAAACATTTTTAAATTGTGAAAAAACTACATGTCTTAAAACATTGAGACAAACACATAACTTTATAAAAACGTGTGAAAACTAAATTTTGTGACTAGTAGAGAATTTCATGATGCCATAAGCAGGAAAAGATTGGAAAGGAGAGCAAAAAGGAGATGACCAGACTAATTCTGTTGTACAATGTTAATGAAAAGCTAAATATTAATAATGGGTTGTGAATCACGATCCTGTTATCAGACTTAAACTGCTTTGCATGAACTGAGCCTTAGAAGCTGTCTATATGCATCTTCATAGCCCATCTCAGATGAGTTAATTTAGCTAAGCCTGTGCTGCCTATTATAGGGCTTTCTCAAAACATTTCACCCATGAGGCATATAAAAAATACCAGGAGACCAATGAACACTATATACGAACTTAAAAAACCCAGCATGTGTTCAATGTGCTTTGGCAGGAAGGAGAAGATCATTTCCACAATATCTGAGTCTCTACACTGCTTATGGATTTTGAGGTTTTTCTTTTAACTTTTGGTCTCAAAAACTTGACCTCCACAACCTTGATGATAACATTTAATTCAGTAGCAAAATAAGGCTTACATACTTTTTATCCTGAGGGCCTTGGAAGAAAGGACTATTTGAAATATATATTGTTATTTTGTTAGTATTCACTTAATGATTATAAACTTTGTCCTATATTGCTGCATTGTTTTTACAGTACTTTTGCAATGAGAAGCATGCAGAGAAGCCCCCAAACCAAACAAGCAAAAATCCAAGATTCTTACCCTGTAAAAACAAGTTAAGAAAGGGTTTTCCCTTGAAGATGTGAACATTCTGTACTCTTTTCTAAAAGCCAGGCTATAAATGGTTAATGTAAGGGCTGTGGGTCTGATCATCCACTGAAGTCAGGGGCAAAAATATGATTTTGTCATTTTAGTGTTCCTTCTGTTCAGCTGAATCACATCAATTCAGTATACTCAAAAGCTTGATAGCTGTGTCTTTTCCTTTTGAGACTAAAAAGCTATTATGAGAAAATTTGTTCTGTTGAAAAATTGAGGGTGCTAATGGATTATTAAATGTCTGGGTTAACCTTACTAGAGATGTTTTCATTGGGGTAACTCAATTTAATACAGTATAATAGAATTTTCTAGTATATGTTAAAGCCCAAATGGTTATGTGTAAAAGCAAAGATGAAAGTCCCTTTGAGAAATCTGCTTGAAAGCTGATTATTTGAAATTGCTGTAACCTTATAACTGCTTATTCCAGTGATGAGATAATGACATAATTTAGAAGTGGGTGACTTAGTGATATATGTTTCATTTAGATTCTTCCTAATAGGTGACATTTATTGAAAGCTGACTCTTGAACTGTGTTCCATGCCTTGTGCTATCTATCTGCCTTGGAGCTGTTGGGCACCGTAATTACATTTTGCTTCATTTCCTGTATAATTTATGTGGAAATCCTTCCATGGTAGGGAAGTACAAAGTCCAGATAATGAGAACATGACAACATATAAGATTTAAGATGGTTGTTCAGATTGCAACTCAAACTGCCCATGACTCAGGCACTTTCAAGGTCATCCAGTATGTAGAGAGCTCAGGCAGCACAGTGGTTTTAAGAGTGTATAAAATAGAAACATTTTTCACCTTTTAATAAACATCAGTCTTGACATCATTGTTCCTAGAAATAGAGGTGTGTCTCATAGGTAGACTTAGAAGAAATGCCAAATTTTGCCACGGCATTTAGCCACCAGCACACTGTCTTTCTATGAAGAATAAGAATAGTTTAGTGCCAGGACATAATGTTTTGAAGTCTCCAAAGCTTTTCTGTTTTGTTTTGCTACACTTTCAAAGTTTTCCCCTTGGCAGTTTCTTGATGGTAATAGATGTATTTTTTAACTCATGTTTCTTAATGCCAGTTGTTTGGGGTTTTTTACCCTTTAGAAAACTCTTGTAGATAAATCATTATGCTGCCAGCTGCTCTCATTACCAGCCTGGTCTACATTATATCTAGAGATAAGCAGCTGTATTTGTTTTCCAGGCTAAAGATATTGTATATCCTCTTAGGAGGGACCAGCCAGAGCTGGAAGGAAACCTCATGTAAAAGGTACAGGCTGTTGAAAGAACTACTGCAGGGGCCCCAGGATCCTTTGCTCTCAGGCAGTTGTTAACGTGGTACCTTTGACCTCAGTTTATGCTGCTATTGAAAAGGATGAGCCCACTCAAGTCTCTGCATCCTCCTGGTTCGTTCCCACCACCTCTCCTGTACTTACAGCAAGGATTATGCTGCCAAATGGCAGCTGAATCTAAGAACTGATCTGCTGAAAAGTGGAGAGAGGCAAGGGAGTGTCAAAAGTATTACGCAGAGGTGCTTAACTCGAGTGATCATGTAACCATAGCCAGGCACACCTTGCTTTTCTACGTACTGTGTTCATGCAACATCCTGGAGTGCAAGGGGAATGAGCATCTCTGCAGACAATGATTTGAGTTTTTGTGTTTGGGGTTTTTCCTTGGACAAATGATTGTTGGTTGCTAAGGGGTCAACTGTTGTGTATCTAAACAACCTCCTAGGTGATGCAGTAATAGAATTATTAACATTCTTTATGCAATGAATTAATCTGATCTGATTTCCTCTCCCATTTTTTGTGAACTTCTGGTTTATGAAGAGGTTAAAGAATAAATGCAGGTGAACTAATATTACTATTTCAATGGTAAAGGTCCTCTAAAATTGGGATACAGCCTAAGCATTCTTCTAGAAAGAGAAATGTATAATTTTCTGAATTCCTTTAATGTGACACATAGACAGAACTCAGGTCTTGTACTTCCTGAGTGCATGCTTTCTCAGCATTAAGATACTGGACAAAATTAGCATAATCATTTTCATATTTCTTTATGTCATAGAATGGTTATGGATAGAAGGGACCTTAAAGATCATCTAGTTCCAGCTGCCATGGGTGGTAACTCTGTGTGTGGAGGTCAGTCATGTTGTTCTATGCTAGGCATATGGAATAAAATTCTAGGGATTTGGGCATAACATAAACATGTAGCACCTCAACTGTCGTTGATGGTAGAAGATCTGGTGAAGAACAAGGGCAGTCTGAAGAACTTGACCAATGCAAAATCAAGTTTCTGAGATAAGAAGAAAGTTTAGAGGCTTGATATCTTGGTGCCCACATGTTCCTGCCTTGGCTGAAAAAAAAATGCTGACCTGTTTAAGTTCTTCTTAGCTGAAGAACTTCATCAGATGCATTTCAACATGACCCTAAATTCTGACTGAAGGTACGCTTTTCATGAATATTAGAAATGGTGCAAAACAACATTCTAAGGTTTGGAGGAGAATGAAGACCAACTTGAATTGAACCAGGCCCAAACTTTCTGCACTTCAAATGTTGACAGTTCTTTACTTTCTCACCCTGGGACAAAATAAGACAATATAATGAAATCATGTGTTCCCAAAAGACTTAAAAGCCATTGTGCAAATTCAAGGATTTCATCTTAGTCAAAAATGTAAAACCAACCCCGAGCCCTGACTATCCAGTTACTTTCTGCCACTGTCAATTCCTTTAACTCTTCCTCTTTCCTTTGAAAATGTGAAATTTATTTTATTTATTTTTTAAAAATGTTCTTCTTCATTTTCACTGACTCCTGCATCTGGCTTGTAATGACTCATGTAAGCCTGGAAAATAATTTGGTTACAGTGCTTTCAGAAAGGTCTCTGGTGAAATGCATATGTCTGTAGGATCTACATCATACTGCTGGATAGACAAAGCTGCACAAAATACAGATTCCCTTGTAGTAGGAGACACTACAGCCTATGACACTTGAAAAATAAGTTTTCTTATGATGCCTAATTACTTTCTTGATACCTGAAAGCAGAGAGCTGCAAGTCACAGGGGCAGTGTGTCATGCAAAGCTGGGCAGTGCTGCAAGCCCTGTGCATCAGATGAACTGGCTGTAAAACCTGTTGGGGCCTGCTCTGCCCCACAATGGGTTCTTGGCTTGGTATGTCACTGCTTCTGTTTTGTCTTTAGCCCCCTCTGCTCCCCTTCTATTTGCCCTAGCCACTCTCTTGGTATTAGGCTTTAAAATACTCTTGATAATTTTCTGAATTCAATATATTCTGTTGTGGATTGTACTGTCACAGAAATGTATATTTTAATAGCCATGATACTCATCCAAGAATAAAAATAGTCATCTTATGATGATGTAAGATCACTTAACTGCACAGGAGAAGCTTTTTAAATGGAATATTTTTTTACGTGGGATGTGAATCCACAAAGAAAACTGAACTATGATGGGAGTATTCCCCTTGATCCAAGCCTGATAAATGTCAGCAAGAGTTATGAACATGCTAAAATTGAAAAGCAAAACCTACTGTATGAAATTAAACTGTCCAATCTTATGAGGAGCCAATGACTTAAGAGGAGTTCAGTAGATCAATTTTACTCTCAGTAAGTGAAGACAAGGGCTTTGGCATTGTTACCCTGAAAATCCCATAACTGCTCTTATGTCCAGCTGTACATCTATAATATCTCTGGGGTCTAAACAGGTGAACTGAGATTGTAATTTAAGAATGAAACATCTTTCTCTGAAGTCCAACTGGGTTGTCTTTTGATCTTGGTTCTTTCAGCTCTAAAAGAAAGGTCCTCAATCTAAGAGGAGTTTCAGGGTTTTCACCCAAATTTGGATGCTGTACAGCATTGCTACCTAGTGCTAGTTTCTGTGGGGCTGAATGTTTTTAGCACTACTGATAATTAGTTCACTTAAAGACATACAGGTCAGCTTTTTGAATGTTTCCAAATACTTTTTTCCCCATCTGTTTTATGTATTTAAGGATCGGGAGGTACAATATTCTTTTTATACACAGATGACTGAAAAACTCAGTCCTTCCAGTATTTTTTATCTTGGAATTGGGATCAGCAGTGTTGTGAATCTCCCAAGCAGGGAGATTTTGAAAAGGTCCCAGAATTTAACTACAGTGCTGGAAAATTTCATGGGTAAAATTTAAACTAAAACTCCATGGTAATGGACATGCATGGAAAATACAGCCTACTGTTTGCTTGAATTTTCAGCAAGCAGAGTACACCAACCCAGCTTTTTCCTGCATAAGTGTTTGAAAATGCAAAATGATCCTATGGATCAAATGTGAGGCTTCCTATTACGCACAGAGAGCTGCCACTATAAATTTTGCAGTAAAAGGTTAATGTCCTGTTTTACATCCAGTTAATGGTAATTGAAATCAAATCTATAACCTCTGTAGTATTCATTCAGAGTAAAACAAACCCCAGTGGGTTTCTGGATTCAATAGAGCATATTGAAATGGGCAGCTGGGTGTTCTGGTTGCTAAACTGCTTGCCGAGTTGAAAACCAAAACGAAAACCCTCTTGTGGTCTGAGTTAATACTCGAGTTCTTTAAAGGGGCCATTGTAGGGATCATGGGTGACAGGGGATGCCACCAACTTCAGGAATAAGCTCTTGAAGCCTGCTTTCTATTTTCTCTTATAAAGCACTCTGACTCCTTCTGTCAGATGGACTCTGAATTCGTAAGTCTCTTGCTGCTCATTGTCCTTTTAGTGTTTGGTAGTAACTTAATATTGCATATGTGACTCCAGCACTGGCAAGATTAGAACTATATAAATGTCAGGCTTGCATTGTCCCTTTGTATTTTAGACTTTAGGCTTTATTCTAACAAAGGGAAACAAAAAATATCTTTCTTGTTGACATGTTAAGACATACTAGTTAATTAAATCTATGTAAATCATTAGTAATGGTTTTGGTATTGCTATACTACCATCACATTAAAGGATACTGCTTTATCTGTGAAAGTTTGCAATCCCTGGGAACTACCAGTGATATTAAGTCTTAATCTCTCTCAGATTTCTGGGGATGCTTCACATAAGATATACCATATGTGCTCTAGGCTTTAGTGCTGGCTACATTTTGGAAATGCAGTCATCTTTATCTGGTCCTTCCTTATAATCTGAAAAGTGTCAAGTTGAGTTACAACCAATGGACTTACCCTTTCAAAACTGTAAAACCGTGCAAGTAACCCTAGAGTACAAATAATCAGGCTTGTGACTAGTTAGCCCTTTAGTTCTTTAAATAAGCACAGTACAATGGACAGAACCAAGTTAATGGAAAAGTAACATTTCTCAGCAAGTGGCAATATTTTAGATTAACTCAGGGCAGAAGGAAAGAGCAGCCTGTGCTATTCTCTACAGGAATATTAGCAGAGAACCTGATGTTCTTTCTTGTTAGAGGCTGCAAATAAAAGTTAACTACAACAGATCATTGATTTATGTAACTGAAACCCTTGCTGCATTGTGTATAGAGCTATTAAGGAGAGAAAATACCAAGTTAGGAACAAGTGAAAACTCTCTGTAAATTCTTCCCTTTTCTCCCACATTCTAAGCATCAGATTATGGCCATAGAAACTATTCATATCAATTTCTCTTCGTCAGTTTTGCTCTTTTTTGATAATGTAACCCAGAATACCCACAACTTCTATGATGGAGAAGGACATTGCAAATTCACTTGACGATATGTGAAGTTTTTCAGCTGCCCTGGTGCCAGCAAACTTTGGAGCAGTCTATTCTCTCCTGACACTGCAACACCAGTATCACACAGATGCTGATGGGAAAGGGTGGTGGTGATGCTGACTACAGGAATGGTGTCAGGGGACTCTAACCCATGAATATACAACTGCTGGCAAGTGCAGCATGTCAGCTGCTCAGTACTTAATCTTGGGTTAAATGGATGGGTTACCTCTTGAGTTGATGTAACTGAGCAAAAGCTATTGCTACTGTATTTTGGTTGAGACAGTCAAAACTGAAAACTAGTGTTTTGCTATCAGTTTTATCATGAACATGAATACTCTGAATTGGGAAGTTCATGCCTATGTGATGCTATGTGATGCTATGATTATATGATAGGCACTGAGTGCATCATTCCTGTGAAATGCAGAAATGCCATCCTTATTCCTCAAGCTCACAGCACCAGTCCATAAATTATCTTTAAAGAGATTCTGTGTTAAAGATAATAATATCTATTAAATGAATTTTGTAACAAATAGTTCAGTAGAGCTGAAGAAGTGGGAAATGAGCATCAGATGGTCCTTTTTTGCAGTGTGTTATCTCTAGGAATAACCCTTATTGTTATCACTAATCTAGTCAATACTTACAGTAAATGCTAAAGATGATGCAGCAATGACTGATACAGTTGATTAATGGAGTTGAACATAATTGAGATATTGCAACTGCCAAGAAACAGTGAGTTGCTTGGTAATCTCTTCTTGCCTGAGTAGCAGGTGTTTTGGTACCTCCAAGAGAAAAGCCATAAATTTAGGTGTAAGGAATACTGAGGGGTTGGGTACAGGGCCCAGGAAAGCAGCATCATCATGTTCTGCCAGGGCTGTCCTCTAGGAGAGGATCTGGAAGTCCTGTGGGAGAATGGCATTGTGTTTTTCTCTGTTAGTAAAGGCCAAAATGAAAACTTACTTTACCCAAGAAGAACATTGAAGCATGTGAAGCACAGATGTCAACAGTACGTTGATGTTGGAAGCATCACTCAGATCAGACTAGTGTGGTGGGATGGTATTTTGAGGGAATACCTCATTGGATACCCACTCTTGGACTCTGCTCCCTACCTTATTTCTGGGCATCCCACTTAAAAGCACCCTGGCCAGGACTGCTGTGCACTGCCTCTTTAAGGTCCTCTCCACGGCTGGAGCACCAGGAGCAGGCAGAAATCCTCTGCTCGGCAGGGCTTGCAGTCGCTCGCTGCTCTTTACTTAATAACATTTGGCTGCATACGAGACGTCTGACGGCAACTGAAGGCTTCCTTCTTGTGTGGCAGAGCTTCACCTGTCCCCATGGCAGCAGCGACGGGCTCAGCTGCAGTGAAAACTGCCAAGTCCTGCAAGAAGTATCGCACGGTGAAGCGGCACGCCAACATCTACACCTACCAGGAGCCACCCCACAGGTAAGAGACTCTCCTCTCCTGAAGAGCAAATCTGCCTTATCTAGCACAGAAATGGGATGTTGTCTTTTTGCTTTGATTTAGACAGTGTGATTTTTGTTTTAACATGGAAAAGAGCATAAGAAAATTCATTCTTTTCTATGTCTTTAGATGTATTTCCAGCCCCTTTTATTTTCACAAGAGTAACGTTCTATACTGCAACATAAACACCATACATAAAACAGTGTGACTCCAATGAGTTCAGGGTATAGCAGGGTAAGAAATCTCTCAATACTTTTCCTGTGTAATTGTGCATTTCCCTCAAATGTCCCCTGTGACTGAGGGGACAAGGCTGTGGACTGGTGGTCAGTGGTCTGAGAAAGTATGTCCTTTGAATGTTCTTAAGAGGCATGCTTTAGTTTATGATTTATTTCTAAGTGATTAAAAGGTGTTGCTTCTTCAGCAAAATTACAGGGAACAATTCCAACAAGTATATAGCAATACAGTTAGAAAACTTCCTAGCTGGTGGTTGTTGCAGTACTTCAGATCCCTTCATTTCATTCAGGGGCAAACAGTCACCACAGGTTTATAGACCTAAGCCTGTGCAAGAACGAATACTGCTGCTGTTTCATATACAACACCCTGTTTCAGATACAGAATTGCAAGAGCTGTAGCTTACCAAAGGTGGTGACAGCATCAGAAAAAATAATTTAATAATCGTCCACGGAAATCTGCATCAAAGCACATGAATCTTTTTAACAGGGACAAGTAATATGTAGTGTGTGGCGTCCCACATTCCCATCCCTTTCAGCAGGGAGCAGGAACAAAAGGTGAGCACAACCTAAGCATTTGTCCCCCCGTTTTAACAGGAAGATATTTTATCATTATTACAATAAACAAAAAAAGCCACCACCATGTAGTGAATAAATGATTGTCAGCGCTTTTTCTGAAAATGTTTAGGCAGCACTTTGTTCTAGAAAAATACACAGAATGTCTTGTGAGCATGGTGTACAAGCTCTATGGCTGGAAAAGCTTGGAGAGAAAGACTGGGATTTGTGCTGGGGAGTAGGGATAATTTATGACTGAGCAGCAAGTGGTGAGGAGGGAAAGAGGCACATCCTGGAGGTGGGGAAATCATCCAAATTATTCATCAACCTTAAAACAGTAAAGTTGTACGAGTTTCCAAGCTCGCTGCTGTTATATTGCTCTAATAGGCTGGATCCTGTGCAAATCCACAGTTTGCTGGAGATCTGAAAGGGAATAATTTGTCTTGTTTTTCCTCTCATGGGGTGTGTGTTGGGCTGCCAGCAACTCAGATGAAGATATCAGTGAAGAAAAGGCTGAGAGCCATGATCCAGAGCAGGTCTTCCAGAATATCCAGTACCAGAAGGAGATTATGTCCAATATCCGCTGCCGGCCATGGCCAATGAGGCAGAAGCTGAGAGCACTCAGGTAAAGGTGTTTGCACTAAGGCTTTCAATCTCCCTGACTATGACAGTGCTTCCAGCCTTAGGAGATTCTATTTCAGTATAACCTGGAAGGGATTATGCACAGAAATGATTAAGAGAGCTGCTAGGAAAGCATGCTCTGAGGGAGCTCTGACAAGATCCAAGAGCTGGCTGTAGGCAGCAGCCTCTGGTTAGAAAGTCTGCAGGTGAAGTGGTCTCCTTTGCATGCCTGTGGCTCCCCTTAGACAGTGACTGTGCAGAAAAGAGAGACTGAAACCACGCTTTGCCTATTAGCTATTAAAACAGTGTGTCAGCTATTCAGTGGTCTAATGAAAGCCTGTTGGTAATGCTCAGTAATACATTTTTAAGCTAAACCATTTCACTCTGTCCCAAAAAGGAAAAGCAGTCTGCTGTTTTAAAGGTAATTGCATGGTATGAAAGCAGAAGATGATCTACTTACTACGTAGTGAATGGCAGCAATTATATTAATAATCCCAAATTTACAATGAAAGAGCGGGTACCAAACTGTGAGCCACCTGCCTAAATTGTGTCAGGTCTTTCAAAGCAAAATCTGTTTGGGGCTTGCTTTATTTTTCTTTATCATCTTACATCTTTCCCATTAGCCTCTGTATGATTCTAGGATGCCATTTTAGTCATAAGGAATCCCTAGCACAGTGAAGACCCTTTGCAGTCTTCAAAGCAAAGAGGGGCTCAGGCGGAATCTGTGACTTGCTGCCTTTTTGCTCTTGATGAGATTTTGGTGTTCACCATCCCCCTTCTGCTGAGGTCAAAGACTGCATATGACCAGATGAATACCACACCTCTTTGCTTCTTACAAGAGCGCTACACCATGTCTGCCGAAGAGGTGTTAGTATCCACATGAGATTCACCAGACCATAATGGGGATCTTTTAATTTTACTCATTTGGGTTACACCAGGGTTTGAATCAAAAGGACACATTTAAAAAAAATAGAGGAATAGAAAACTCTCCCTGGAGTCAAACTTTTGAATGCTGAATTTTCTCATTAAGAATTCTCAGTGGTTATATACAGTGTCAGTAAATCCTCAACAGGAAAAGAAAAAAGCTTTGCTTGGATAAGGGTTTTATGGAGAAAATCCACAATTGTATTTTGGAGCATTTGACAACTTTGCTAGTTGCCACTTGCACGGAATAAGGGGCTCCATGTAATGGGATCAGTATTGAACGAATTCCACCTTCTTGTGCAGACAGGCGAAGGAGATTGTACTGAAGTATGAAGGGAGGCTCACTAGAACAAGAGGTTACCAAGCTGCTGGGGCAGAGGTACGTCTGCTTTTTCTTAAATTACAGCTCTCTCCTATACCAACAGTCACCTGCAGATTTCATTCTTAGAAGCGTATGTTTGCTCTGCAGTTCTGATCTCCAACTCAGGAACTCTATTGAAGGAGGGAAAAGCAGTTTAAAGCTGCTGTTTTCTTTTTTTATTTCCATATTGTGAATTTATTAATTACATTCTTGCAGACTCATTTGATGTGCTGAGGGATGGTCCTTCTATGAACACAGTATACACTTCCTTCTCAAGTAATTTACAAATTAGAGGGAGCGATGGGGATGGGATACCAACACCACAATTCCAGTATTCTCTGAAGAGCTATTTCACCAGATTCTGGGGCCACAGATCAATAGTTTAGTATGAAAAACGTGTCTAGCTTTTACTTTGGAAGACAACAGCTTATAGTACATACATTGTTAAAGAAGATTTTTGCTTGCATAATACTCAAAGAATTTGAACCTAATCTTAGCAAATCTATTTACACCACTGAAAATAGACCCTGGCCTTAATTTCTGGAAATTAATATCATCTAGGAAATTGTCCCTAATATACAACCAGCAGAGGAGAGATCTTTAGTCATGTAACTAGTCAGGAATATTTCTGTCATCATAATGAGCATACTTTTAATGACTAACTTATTGTCATTCAAAAAGGCGGGGTTGTAACAGTAAAATAGAACATCATGTGGTTTATTCATGTGAAGAAGTGAAAGGCTGCATATGTGTTTGTTGTTCTGCTATGTTGGCCTGCAGCAAAGGTTTACAGTACCACTTTCCAAGCTAGGGAAGAATCATTTATCCTTGTTCTGCCTTTGCATGTGTGGCAAATGCAGTGGAAGTAACAAATGCTGTCAAAACAAATACTGGGTTTTGCCTTTGACTTAAGTAAGATTAGGGTGTTACCTAGAAAGAGAAGTGCTAAGGGTCTGCAATTTATGTCAGTAAATCAGAGATTGGGCTCGTTACTTGCTCATGTTCCCCTTCCTATAGAACACAGAGGTTTTCATCTTGGAGTTCACAGTGAATATAAGCTTGTATCTAAGCTAATTACCTCTGTTGTGTGCATTTGAAGATACTCAGCACAGGGATATAATTCAGCACAGCTCATTATATGTAGGGGAACTGTATTCTTTCTTTTTTCCTAGAATGAATTAGGGAATATAGTCTTTGCATCAGTACATCAGGGCTAAATTTGGTGAATGCAACAGAATGAGTTGTGTTTTGGTTTTTAATTGGAAGGGCTTCATTTTCATGTATTTTCTGAGAAAACAGTATGGTGACCAAGGAGACAAGAATTGGGGCACAGCAAAACAAGCACTATATTATCAGAATTAAGAATTTAATGGTTGAGCATGTACTAAGAACAAAATGCAACTGTAAGTGTATACATTTTTAAATAAGTTTTTAAACTTGGCAAAATACACATTGGTTATAATTGGACAATCCATTCTTGCTATTACTTATGAAAATTAACATGGAAGGTGTTTGGGTTTTTTTCCTTCTCAGTTCAATTATTTTATATTTGCTTTGTATATTTTTGTATATTTTTACTTTTTCAATTAATTTTACATTTTCCATTAATGCCAGATGCCCATACTCTGGATTGTAAGAGCATAAATTACCTGTTCAGGTATGCAGTGGGTAAGAAAAGAGGTGACAGCTATCTAATTATAATTTAAACAAATACTACTCCCACATGGACACTTTTGTATACTTTATAAACCTCCGGTACAACTGGCACAAGCTGCTTGATTCCTTTCTCAGCCTGGTGCCCGCTGTTTTCAAATGGAAGTAACCATCCCAGGAATTTCTATACAACTCACAGCATCTACAATTTCTTTGTCTAATTAAAATACTTCCCTTTCATGCAGTAAAATACCCACAGCACCATAAAGATTAATTAACTTTGGCTGAAGAGATTGATAATATATTCAGCAACTAAAATGTTATTTACTCCTCTTTGATTCTAGGAGATTAGATTACATCATACAATACTGACGCTGCTGCTGCCTAAAATACAGGGTTGGGTTTTTTTAATATCTAGCTGTACTCAAAAAACCTTAAAGTGCACAATATATAAATTTTTGTTGATACAGTAATATCACAGCTCTAATTCAACACATTCAAAACTGCACTCTATTTTGCACATGCAGATTTTGTTTCTTCTCCCATGTGTGTATGTACAACCCACTGTCTGCAGGAAGATGCTTTCCTGCGACTTTGCAAAAAGTTGAGTTTGAATAAATACTCTAGAAAATACAACTGCAAGTTTTCTGCTGGTGTCAGCTGAGAATATAATAGTTGAATTTGCTGCTGTTGAATACAAAAACAGTTTTCCTTCTAGAAAATTTATTCGTAGGCATTATGCTTCTCTAAAATTTGTCATTAGTTGTTCATTTTTTTGTCCTAGAAATCAAGCTTATTTCATGTAGTGCAGTGGGATTCCCTCATAAACTATAGGGAGGTGACGTGTCTTGGCAGGGCCCAATATGGATGACTTCAGCTGCCTGGAGCTGCTGCATGGCCCTTCTCTGCAGTTCTTCCCCTCCACAGCAACTAAAGGAATGGTACCTGTTGGCTTCCTTCTGTTGGTTCCTCATGGTCTTTATGTGTAAAAGATGTAGATTGGTGGCTCCTGACTGTGCTCTCAGACATGCTCCTAGATATTAGTAATTAATGTTTGTAATACTTTTTGTGATACAAGATGAGACATGTGAGCAAAATGCTGTGAATTTGTTTGGGATTTTTTGTTTGTTTGGGTTTTTTTTTACATGCATAACTGTCATATTTCTCATTTCTCTGCTTTTTGCTCAGCTTTGGAGAAAGTTTATTCGACTTGCATATAATTTTGTAGTCATTTTTATTCCTTGGGAAATGAGAATAAAGAAAATAGAAAGTAAGTATAAAGACTTAATGGTATTGTACAGCAAAACACTTTTTAAAATGCTGAGTGTTAGAGTTTATTTTTTAATACACTGAATTAAATAGTATTTGGGAGAGTTAAATGCAAACTTTCAGCAGTTTTGTTTCCATTTAAAACTACTTTTTCTTCTTGGGGCTTTAGACACTGCACCATTCTCATTTATGGTCTCAGTGGGGGGTAGCTTTTAAAAAGTCTAATTTGTCCTATTGTGGCTCTGAAAATGCAGCAAGATTTGGTTATAGTTTATCAGAGTCCTTGGGGCAGAATTCTCAGGCCAACAGGATCAAGTGTGGTTGTAACCTGCATCACCAGCCCTTGAGGCTTTCAGTTGAATTAAAGCAGGCCTTAAAATTACATAGCAATTAGGTCACACCTCTGTGCTCCTTGCTTAAATGCTGCTGGTAACTGTGGGCCTTCCCGAACAGAGTTTGTGTTGGAATTATTTTCTTCAATGACTAACATTTTCTCTACTTTGCTGTATGCCCTGCATGAATAAGAAAGGTTTTCCCATTGTTTTATTATTCAAATAATACTTAATGAATAAATGATAAGAGCTTTTATAGACTGTGTAGCTCAGATAACTGTTTTCTCTGGTTTAAGGTCATTTTGGGTCTGGAGTTGCCTCTTACTTCATCTTCCTGAGATGGCTGTTTGGAATCAATATTGTACTTACTATAATGACAGGAGCATTTGTAGTCTTACCAGAGGTAAGACCATGCTGTTAATACTTACATAAAAATGTCTGTTGCTGCACTTTGCTTTCCAAATTAAGCAAATGCCACACTTAAACGCATACATCAGTTTGCAATGTACAATTTAAAATGAATTATTTAAAAATGAATTCACCTGCTAAGAGGGTTTTTATCTGCCAAAGGACAAGAGATTGTTGCTACAGTGTTAAGAGATGATATTTTGTCAACATGGTACAAATGCCTTTACAGAGTATGTTTTTATCTGATTACTAAAATGGAGAACCAAATCCTAAAAGCGGTAGTTGGTATTGAGCACACTCAAGTCCTGTCAGTGTCATTTACAGGCAGAAAGCACAACATCCCTTTCCGGACTCTGGATTACTGTCCAGCAGAACTTATTTTCTATAAGTTCCGAACAGCCACAACTTTGTTTGCTTTTGCATGCAAGTAAGGCTAGTTGTTAATTTTGCTAAATTATTCATAAACATTATTTTGCTTCACCTAATCTGTGGTTTAATAACGTTATCAGACAACATTTTAGCTAAGGTTAAAAAGAAAAGTACCTCCAGGAAAAACAAAAAAATAAAACTGAAATAAAAAGGGTATTTCCTTATTTTTTTAAATTTTTTCAATTTTTTAAAAGTAGATTTAATTTTGAAATACCATTCTGAGATCAATCACTGCCATGTTTAATTTTAAAATGCTTAAAATTAACATAGCTTCTAAAGTTACTTTGTTAATAGCTTTAGTTACCTCTTTCCATTTCTCAGCCATTTTGAAGATGTCTGCAGAGCACTAGATTTCCTCATTGGTAAACCACAGATAGCAAAAAAAACCCATCAACCCACATGGTTTAGTGGGAGATGAATGCAGGATTTCTCATGGAGTTTCTAGTTTAGAACAAGGAGAGTCCTAATACTCGCTCTCCTGGTGGTATCATCTGTGCGGGCACCTCTTGGTGGGTTCTGCTGGGCACCAGTGGGTCAGATGGGCTCACACAGTGTCTGATACCTCCTCTCTCTTTCCCAGCTACTGGCCGGGGCAGCGTTTGGCACCACGGACAGAAAGACCATTCCTGAGGAGCATGTTGAATCTGCTCAAGACCTGGACACCATCTGGTCACTAGGGGCAAGACTAAAACCACTCTTCATTGTTTCACTGTCACTATTCTGTTGTTGTCATTAGTTACTGCTCTTATTTACGGGCTCTGGTCTTTGCAGGGCTACCTCCAGTACTCTGTTTTGTTTTATGGCTACTACGGTCATGACAGAAAGATTGGCAAAGCTGGATATCGGCTGCCTCTTGCCTACTTCCTTGTTGGAATGGCAGTGTTTGCTTACAGCTTCATCATTCTCTTAAAAAAGTAAGACTTCCTATTTATTGCTGTTAATAAGCTTGTGTTCAGACAATCATAACGGCGTATTTATCCTGCTCCCTCTGTATTTATTCTGCGTAGTTCTATTAATCTGCTCAAGTCTGCTAATACCAGGGAGGCAGGCTGTGTTTAATTCTAGTTTGCTCTTCATCTTGCCATCATCTCTCTTCAATATCCCAGTCTATAACAGGAGGGTCACAAAGGAAACGGTCTGTGTGCTTTGGGTTTGTATAAAGTCTGACACTCATTGAGGCCCTATTTTCCTCTTTTCTGATATAAATACTGCTATGACAAAAAATTAAACTATAATGCTTTCAGCATTATTATTCCCATCTATTAAAATACAAATACAAAACCCCCATGCTAGCTGTAATAAATTTTCATTATTTCAGCTGGTATGTGGCACACCTTCAAATGTAAGCTTAGTTTCTTCATTGTTGAAGGACCAGGAGTAGGAGTTAGCAAAGAGAGCAAGGCTGCTAGTGCTGACCATAAATCCAGGAATGTGCATTGCTTGGAGAGGAGCAAGGTCACTCTGTTCTCTCCTGATTTGCTTTCATTCCCCTCCTGGATACCTATTACCTGTCACAATGCAGTACAGGGACATTTTGAGCGCCGCCTGTAACAACTCTTAGTTTTTATGCCAAACTTCCCCTTTTCATTTATTTTTATTGTACCTGCTGGTTTGTGCCAAGGGTCATCAGTATGTCTGGCACTGATCTATACACTTGCAGTTTCTGGATATGATTAGCCCTTCCCCTTCTGCCTTAGCTCACTGACTCTTCACTTAGCTGCTTACAGTTCCCTTTTTGATGCTGTCCTTTTGGATGCCCTTTCATAAGCTATTAATTTTCATTTCACTTTTCACGCTTTGCAATATTCTGCTATCTTGCCTATCTGAGATGAGTAGATGGGGTTTTCTTTCTTTTTCTCAAGGTCTGTAAAAGGGCACTGGGTTTCTGTTTGACAGTAACACATATTTTGAGGGTGAAAACAATACAGGAAACAAACAGATCTTGTGCATGATCGCTGGTTTTGCCAAACTACCTTGTAATCACAGTAACAGTGATCTTAGTGGTGGTATCTTCCAGCTGGTTCTTACCTGGAGATCGTAAAATTGAAATCTGTTTAAGTCCACTCTCTGGTGAGATTTATTTGCTTTACTTGTCAGCTATAAAGAATGTAAATATCAAAATGCCCTTCCACAGTGAGTCACTTCTGCATTAGAACAGAAGGGAAAGTCATGCTCTGAACCCCACCCTATTTTATTCTCTTCAGAACACTGCCAACAATGACACGAGTTGCTGCAAACTTCTGATAGCTCTAAAGGCGTAGACATCTAAACACTGAGCCAAACCAGTGATTTCCTTCATACTCATATTCATGCATTAACAGTTGAATATTTTTTTTATTTTATTTTTTTTTTTTTTTACAGAATGGCAAAAAATTCAAGAATGAGTTTAGCAAGTGCCTCTGATGAAAATTACACTTTTTGTTGGAGACTGTTCTGTGCTTGGGACTATTTAATAGGAAACCCAGAGGCTGCAGAGAGCAAAGCTGCTGCTATAGTTAATAGCATTAGGGTGAGCAACTGACCCTCAAATTATTTACAGTTGTTTTGTTTGTTAATTAGTAAGATATATAAGTCTTTCCTCTTGTTCCTTTTTATTTCCTATTCATTTACAGATCTGTTTGTCTATGGGAGGGTGGGTATCATATTTCTGTGCAGTAATACAGTCACATCACACTTGCTGACACTGTTGTTCTGTCCCAGCAAGGCCACTGTGTTTCTCTTTGGAAAAGCTTTATATAATACCGCTGGATGTGAGACAAGAAGTTAGATAGACAGAAGTTAGATGCAATTTCACTGAATGACAGAATCAAATTCATGTTAACAAAGGATTTGTCAGGAAAATATGCAACTTCATAAAATTCATATTTTTTTATGCAAAGCAGGTGTTTTATGCCTTAGGGATTCATTCATAAGAGGTGGAGCAGGAGAACCCCAACTCACATTTTGCAAGATGCTTTTTAGAACAATAGTAAGCTTTAGCTCTCTCTTTTACTGAGAAGCATAGAATGGTTTGGTTTGGAAAAGACCTTAAAGATCATCTGGTTCTAGCCCCCTACCACAGGCAGGGACACCTTCCATCAGATCGGGTTGCTCCAAGCCCCATCCAACCTGGCCTTGAACATTGCCAGGGATGGGGCAGCCAGAGCTTCTCTGGGCAACCTGTGCCAGTGCCTCAGCACCCTCACAATGAGGAACTATTTCCTAATATCTAATCTAAATCTACCTTCTTTTAGTTTGAAGCCATTACCCCTTGTCCTGTCACTACATGGCTTTGTAAAACGACCTTCTCCAGATTGTCCAAGATTAAACAATTATATAATATATATAAATATAGATATAAACAAGCTTGTTTATAATTTCCTGTGCATAATTTCTTGTTATTTCTTCATTATTTTACCAACTATTATTCAGACTCCTCAGGGAAGTGGTCACAGCACCAAGCATGTTCAGACTTCAAGGAGCATATGAACAATGCTCTTAGTCATGTGGTTTAGTTTTAGTTAGTCCTGCAAGGAGCAGGGAATTGGACTAGAGTTTCCTTGTAAGTCACTTCCAACTGGAGATATTCTATGAATTCTATGATTTATTTCATCTCTCTGTAACAAATGGTCTAGGAGCATGTTGCAGCTCTCTCAACATTAGAAAATTGCTTTAAACACAGATGTCTTCCATTTAGAATTTAAGAACAGCTATGGTCGTCATCAAGAGTAATTTATTTCCCAAATTTGGTGTATTCTCATTAAGTCTTTGAACAAAATTGCTTCAAATTGTGTCAAGGGTAAATAAAGAAGCTATGATATTTAGTTATTTCTATGACTGAGGATAACTTTTGACAGTTCTGTATTACATTGCTGACACACGGATCCTGCAAAAAGATGTGGCAGTGTCAGTCTCTGGTTGCACCCCATTGACAAAGCATGAAAAGTGCACAAGTTATTTGATTACTGTGTATTAGCTTCTCAGAAATCTCCTTCGCTATTTGAGCTCACTTATCATTCCTAAAAAGCTGTTCATGGCAGAGAGGTACTTATCTACTTGCACTTCCAGGATGTCAAGTTTTTTATTAGTATATTTGATATCTTCTGTGAAATGTATGTGCATTATTTTTGCTGAACTCTGTTCAAATGATAATGCTGTTTTTCTTTCAAGGAAGCTATTTTGGAAGAGCAGGAAAAGAAGAAAAGCAAAAACTTGTATGTATATAAGATCAAAGATACTTTTCAAACCACTGTTTCAATGTAGATAGCAGTGCTAATCTGCTTGTCTCATACTTCTAAAAACATACTAGAAAAGACCCCTGGTGTCATGAGACCTACTGTATTGGCTGTGTCTTTTCTTTATTTTTCCAGGGCAGTGACTATAAGCTTAAGAATTATTGCAAACATCCTTGTGCTTCTCTCACTTGCTGGAAGTATTTACATTATATATTTTGTTGTGGATCGGTCCCAAAAGTTAGAGCGCACCAAAAAGGAGTTGACTCTTTGGGAAAAAAATGAGGTACACAGCGTCTTTATGCCACTTCTGTGCTAGAATCAGGATTAGTAATTTTAAAACTGAGATGTCTGGAATAAAGATTCCTGACTGATATTCCAGATTGATTTGGATCATAAGTATTGTTATTACAAATGTCAATAATAACTTTTTAAAGCATCTCATCCAAGAAAAGCAATAACCAAAGCATGTGCATCAGCATTATTTCACTCATGGCACCACAGATGATCCACATGAAAAGCTACAAAAATGCTGCATCTTTCTGTTCTGTAGGTAAGCGTAGTTGTGTCACTGATTACAATGATTGCACCCTCTGCTTTTGAGCTTGTGGCAGCTCTGGAGATGTACCATCCAAGGACCACTCTTCGCTTCCAGCTTGCCAGGTACGGGCATCACACAGCATAGAAATGATGTGAGAAGAAAGAGAGGAAGAGATGTGTTCTGGTAGAATGTTTTAGTCCAACCAAACCAGACAATGCATGAGAATTCAATGGGATAACAATGCCAATTACTTATTCTTGTTTTCAGGGTTCTTGTTCTATACCTGGGAAACCTTTACAGTTTAATCATTGCTCTCCTGGATAAAGTGGACAGTATGAGTGTCACTGTAAGTTTAACTTGATGTTTTTTGATGTGTAAAGCTAGTAGACTTTATAGATAAATAGGCATTGTAATATAGATAGTGATATAAATCAATTCTGATAAAATTTGTCTGAAATCGATTAAAACATATTACAGTTTAGAGTTGTTAAGTTTAGTTTGCAATGTTCATTTACAACTACTTGCAGGTTTTTTGGATAACTGGATCCATTTCATTGCTAATATAACATGATAAATAGATTGCTGTGCATTGCTTAACTATTAATAACTACAAAAAAAAAAAAAAAAAAAAAAAAAAAAAAAAAAAGCCAGTCACTTAACTGCTGCTTGAAAATACACAAGGAGATGCCTCTGTGTGTGTACACTGTAGAAAGTGCAGACATCTGCATGTACGTACAGTTGAAAAAGTAGCTTTTGGGACATTTATTATTTCAGGACTCCGATGTTAACCACAATGCAAGCAATTTTGCCACCTTCTCAACAACTAAAACTCCTTCTAAAGAAGACAATGTATCTACAACTATTCCCAATGTACACTTTAAGAGAAATGGCATTGT
>JAVHNF010089402.1:0-11064 GCA_034783455.1 Micropsitta finschii
GAGAAGTCAGGAGTATAACTTCCCGTCAGAGGCTCTGCATATACCTGTCTCTGCTCTCAGTTTCTGTGGCAGTGCATTAAGCATTATTCAACATCATTGTGGAAGTTAAATTCACATGTTCTCCCTAGCCATTCAGTTGTCTGTGGGATATTCTCTCAATTTGTGTTTCTTACAATGAAGTATTTTTAAGGGATCTCTGTCAAAATAATTTCCAATGTCAGTATTGTGACATTAAAATTGTTCATTAAAATGCAAAAGGAAGTGATTTTTGCCAAGTCCTTTAAGAGTAGGCAGTGGCAGGGGAGCTTTTTGACCTGAGCTGGGAGAATGGCTTGTGCTCGAGTTAGTTTTTTATGAAAGTTATTCCCCACCTACCTGGGCTTTTCAGGAGATTTGTCTCATTACAGCTTCTTTGTAGCTGAAAGTTCTGATAGCCACAGATGTGGTGGAGAGGACGAGAAAGGTTTGGTTTCTGTGGAAGGAAGGAAGGAAGCTGTGAGTCCTGGTGTCTGTAAACAAAAGCAGCATCACGGAGCCACAATTGATCCCCCAATAAACCAATTTTGAAAGCCCGGCTTCCCCTATTCCCCTCCTCACTGTCTTCCTTTGATAGGAACAGGAGGTAGGAGCTTCCCAGGAGTGTAAAGATGTCTGGTCTGAAAAACATGAAAGAAGAAAGCTTGTATGTTTATTTTACATGCCATAGATTTTAAGGACAGAAGGCCTTTTTTTTTTTTTTTTTTCTAATTAGAAGATAATATCTTGCTAAAAAAGTATATGTTCTGAAGCTTCAAAGGGGGAAAACCAAAACAAATCCTCCTCTTGGCCTATAAATACAGTTTGAAAAGCTACAACAATTCACTGAAGTTTACTGTGGTAACTTGATTTTGGCCTCAGTCTAGAAGATTTGGGTACTTTGGGAATTGGAGGCATCTTGAATCTCACTGGTAAGCTGTGAGAGAAGTATGAAAGTGTGGTGCAATGCTGACAGGGAGGTATGCAGCATTCCGGCACATCGGCAGCGTCAAAGTGTGGAGTTTATGACTGCTGTTTCTTTCTCCTCCATCAGTAAACACAATCTCTCCACTCCCTGAAGTTAAATCAAACTTCTGTAAAGCAACTCATCAGTAACCAGGGTAAAATTTCCACTGAATTAATCATATCTCTGGTACAAAGTATTTAAGATATAAACAAAAGAGGCTAGAATAAGACCAGCCAGGCATGTAAACATTTACAAAGTGGTTGTTTTCCAGATATTTTTTTTACCCACAACTGGCAAAAAACAGGGTGGTTGCACAAAGCTAGCCTTGAAAGAAATGGATTGTCATCAGTTTGCACCACCTGAGGATATGATCCATCTGTTTAAAACGTATCCAAATGCCTTTAAAACGTGTTTTCCTATGGGGAAAAAAAAAAAAAAAGAAGAAAAGGCAAAAATGTACCTATGAAAATTTGGGCAAAGTTTAATAGACATTCTAATGAACTATTTTTAAATAAAAGAAAGGGGCTTTTAATCTTGTAAGTCATACCTATACTGAAAAAACAGATAAGAACACATCTGTCTTTTCAGTGTGTGTATGAATTTAATATATGTATGACAGTTATATGTATGTACATTTATATGTATGATATTAAACTTTATACATCATACATATACTGTATTAAGCATACATTATATGTATGATTTTAATTTATGACAATTATATGCATGCATTTATATGTATGATATTAATCTCTAATAGACGTTCTAATGAACTGTTTTTAAATAAAAGAAAGGGGCTTTAAATTTTTAAAATCATACATATACTTAAGAGCCAAATAAGAACACATATCTGACTTTTCAGTAAATGTATGAATTTAATATATGACAGTTATATGTATGTATATTTATATGTATGATATTAAACTTTATACAACATACATATACTGTATTAAAGATACAGTATATGTATGATTTTAATTTATGACACTTATATGTATGTACTTATATATGTATGATGCTAACCTTTAATAGATATTTTAATGACCTATTTTTGAATAAAAGAAAGGGCTTTAAAGCTGTGTATGTATGAGAACAATAATTTGTAGGACAGTTTTCAGTTTTTTTCCTTGAAGGTGTAGTAAAAATAAGAAGGACAAGTGCTAATAAATCAGATCAAAACCAGAGCTGTTGAAGGAACTGAAGGCACAATAATTTGGGATACTAAAATTCCAGTTTGTGGTTAAAAATCTTTATGATACACAGTGGACATAGTGCAAAAGGTGGGGAGGCAGCAGTTCATACAGCAAAAGTTTGAGTGGATGACAAGATACAGTAGAGAAGGTCAACAGAGGAATATTCCAAATTCAGACTTTGGATGCATGAACAAATTATGAAATGGTGAAAATTATCTCTTTATATCTAAAATCCAGTATGCAGATTTTATTTGGCAAGTTTGAACTATATTGTTGCACAGCACCATTTTCTAGTGTGGTGTGAAATAAACCCAGACTGAAGTTCCAATGACTTTCGTGCTTCACACACAGTCACCTGAGATCTATTCAAATAACAAGCTTTAGATTAGAGGCTTAGGAATGTCATTTATTGCCCTCCTATAGTACCTGGAGGAAGAAAGTGCATTTAATATGCTAGACTGAAGTTTTTCCTCAAGGCACATGTTAAATACTGGTAGTGTGCTAATTGTATTCATATTTATAAAATAAAAATATTCATATATATATATATATATGAGAATATCATAGATTTAATAGTGAAAGTGGCTAAAATCCATAGTTCCTAAAAAGTTTCTGTTTGACACAGTTCCTATAGACGCTTTACATAATAAAAGGTCTTAAGAGTCTTTCTGATTAAAGTCAATAATGATCTGAACTCTGGGTGAAGGGAACATATTGAATGTTCTAGAGTTATGTTTCATATAAGCGACTTTGTGGTATTTGGGAAGTAACATGTTAGAATGCATCATTTCCTGGTTGTATTTTCCTTACTAGTACATAAGCCATTTTCTTGTTTTATTACATGCATTCTTCCTGTGGCTCTGAAGGCCAGTTAGGGACTAATTATTGTGAAGCATGATCTGTAGTAAAAGTAAAGACTCGACAACATAATTTTATGGATGAACATTTCAAGAGAATCTAGGCAATTGTGAATGAAAGTTTAGCAATTGTTATTGCAGCCTTGAAAGTTCAGATGAGATGATTGGGCTGACCTGGTCAGAAAAATATCTCAAAACTCATTCTCAGCACCAGGTAACCTCATCCCCAGTTTTGTTTGTTTTTTGAAGGGACACATCTTGCACTGATAAGCTCTGAAAAATTCCCAAACAAGTGATTTTTCACAGTGTTTCTCTAGCCTAGTAAAGTATTTTGCTGATGAAGAATACAAGTGCATCTATGACCTCTTTAACCTGCTGGTATGGGTGCTGGATACCAAACCCGAGTCCTTGCTTGGCCTTGGTTCAGAGCCAGGACCTACAAGGCGGTCTTATGCATGTCTGGCAAGCATCCTTAGCTACCAGACTGTTTGTTATTTCTGGATGTGTTCCTGATTTTCATTTCATAGCTGTCCTGCTTTGTATTAACTAACTCTTCATTAGGCAGGGAGGGAAGCAACAAGAGTTGGACACTCCAACCCTTGATTTTGTCACTCCCTTGGTACATTAGCTAGAGAAACTCCTAAACACTGGCTTACAAAGTTCCAGATAGCAGAGCTGTAAAGCTCCAGCTGCTGAGATCAGGAATTTGTCTTCTCTGTTAACTTCAAAACAGTCTTGCAGACAAAGGACTGAACAGCTTTGTGTAGTTTAGCCCCCAGCTGTTTCCTCTTGGCAAGGTGATGGTATTGCTCACTTCCTGCTGGAGGTTGTCCATATTATAGAAATATATATATTTATGTTGGGGAGCAAATCCTTAAATGTCACCATCAGAAGCTAGTCCAGATTGCTTGTTCACTTCCTAGTGGCTATGGGAAGGGATGTCGACTGATTTTTAGGCCAGTCTTGGAACCCAGACTGGGACCTGACTCCTGAGTAGTTAGGCAATTATCTGGAGCTGTTTTTTTGCCAGCTTTGTACTTCAAAAGGTAGCACTTTGAAGTTTCATTAATTCTTGTTTCGTAAGATCATACCTCATTAGTGCATGCTGAATTAGTTCCTGCTCTGTAAGTGGATGCTTTGAACATTTAAAAGCTCGTGCATTTTTTTTATAATTAGCAAGTCTGTTTAATTGATATTGTACATTTTATCAGTTCCCATGGTGTAACAGTTTGTAAACCCTGCAATTTTATTACAAATCCATGAACTTTAAAAATGTGCCTTCTACTTAGTTCTTTAGTCACGTCCTTTGGGCAAAACAAAACCCTTCAGCATAGTAAATAGTGAGCATCTGAGTAAACATAATATGCTTGAGGGAGCTGATGCAGTTTTCTATGATGGTATTAAAGATATCTATGCCAAGTTGTACTCAGTTCCATTGGACTAGTGAGTTGTTTTGGGAGATAGGGATTGAAATAAGGGAGTGGCTGCCTTTCGGGTGTGACACCCTTTCACCATGAAGCGCTGAGTGTGCCAGTTGGAGTCCTTCAATAAGTCCACTCAGCCAGGATTGCTGCCTGAGAATAGGATGTTGTATACAGCCCTTGTCCTCAGTCTGAGTAGAGCAGAAGGCACCAATCACAATTCACTCCCCTCATATTTATTTTCACAAAGGACACAGTCTAGCATGCTCATATGATTACTAATAAAAAAGTGGAGGATAGTGAGTTATGCTTTAAATGATTGGTGGAGAGTAGTTATATATAGAATGATTAATTTTTTTTGAGGAGCCAAGGGCTGTCCTTAAGTTTATGAAAGACCTCAACAGCAGGTGGGAGCAGACAGCAGGTGAAGATTCATATCTCCCTGCAGATGCTGAGAACTGTCAGCAGAGCTTTCCAGACATTAGAGTTAAAATGAGTATTCTATGCAAATAGTACTATTCCTTCCACCAAGGCTTAAGTCATATATCTGGCACACTACCTGCAGATGACAATGACTTGTTTATTTTATTAGATCATGTGCTACTCTCCCAAACTCAAATAAATTATTCATTTCTAAAGAATGTCAACAGCTAAGAAGTGCTTGAGCATTTCACAAAAAGTCCATGCTCTCAGGAAGATTGGTTCTGTTAATATTACAAACTGATAAATTTAATTGTGTATATAACATATACAGATTAGGGCTGTTTCTGCATCTTTCACTTTGCAATGCTTTTCCTTTAGGCTAAGCTGGCTATGGTAAAGTGTATACTAATTAGCATGGCTAATGATAAACTTAGTTGTATACACTGTAAAGTTATTTACTGTATTTTTCAAGGAAGAGAAGTCATTACAGCCCAGACTTGGTCTGTAGTTTGGATGGCAAGATTGCTTCAAGCTTCTAGCCAAATGTCTACAGTATGGTTACTTTCTTCACTTCTAAAATTTGACTAATGGATGAATTAGAATAAATCAGACAAAGTATGTAAAAAAGATGCTAGGTATTGTTTACTTTTTGATTTTTCTTAGTCTCTTATAAACTAATTGGGACTGTGAGTGGTGTTTCACCAAATTGCTTCCAATTATATTTGTTTGGATAACAAATTATTTTGCTACAGAAAATATTTGCTTTTATGTTCTGAAACACGGCTTATTTGAACTGTGAAAGCTATGTGTGGTTTTTTTTTTGTTTTCAGTAATAGGGTGAATTTGCCATGTCTGCAAAGTGATTAGAATTACCTAATAAGGAGATGTGAACAGAGATAATATTTTTAAAGTTATGAAGCAGTTGTCAGGAAAGGGAAACCATCACAAATTTTTCAGCAGCTTATCTGGAAAAGCTACACAGAAGTTGAGGTTCTCCTTTCTTAAAGGCAGAGTAGTTACACATCTCTACAGTCAATTCCCAAAGGTCCAAAGGCAAGCATCTGTGCATCATTCTTCTTACTTGGGGAAGGGGAATCTTAAGTCGAAGTAGAAGACTAGAAATTTGCCAGCAGCTTGCTGGGAAGCTACCAGAGCTAGAAGACACCATGAGGACTTCTATTTCTTGTATCTATTTCATATTATATCATAGAGCCAAGCAGTATCAAGCTGCACACACCTGTTCTAGTAATGTAGTTTCATAATATATTGAGTTCATAGAACTCAAATGCCAACTGGAGTATGAAATGGGAGCCTTTTAGAAGTTTTGTCCTTTTCTTTCTAAAAATGTTTGGTCTGTGCAGAAGCAATGAATTTATGTTGCCTGACTCCAAAACCGCAACAGTCAAGAGACAGCATAGTGAGAATTTCACACAGAGATGTGATATATGATTGATTTTACATCACCATTACCAAAGCCACAGATGATGGAATAATAACATTATCCACACATTTCTATATATTGTCCTTCTGCCAAGTTGTAGCCAAGGTCTGGGTTTGTGTAGTTCAAATACATGGCAAATACAATCCTCATGATTCCCAGGTATGGTAAGGCACATTTGCTTACATTTGCTCATCTGTGTATGAACATTTATTTTTAACACTCCATTGGCAAAAACAGTGGTGCCATTTTTCAGGAACCAACTTTACTTCAAGGCAGAAAAAAAAAAGAGACCTTCTGCTTGAAACACAAACTCTTATTAATCCCTAATAACATGTATCTAAATGTGGAAAGTGTTTGCAAACTAGGTAAACTTCTTTAATGCCCATCATTAATACAAATTACTAAATTACATTGTTGCTATTTCATACGTGCCTTTAACAGTGTTGTAGAGATATTTTGATTAAAATGGCCAGAATAACGGAAGAGCTTTCATATACTACAAAGAATTTCTATATTGTGATCTGTCATAGATTTTACATGTTCTGTCATGTACAAAATGATTTTACGAAACCCTTAAAAATCAAGAATTAAAAAAGAAAAGAAGCCCAAAATGAAAAGGAATGCTAAAAAAATACTTGTTTATCTAACAAAGAACTTACTGTCGGTTTATGTTTTTGAATATTCAAGAACTGTCTGCAGTAAATACCATTTCAGTTGTGTTTTTCTCTCTTGGTATAGAATCAATTTTTCCAGCATGGATAAATATAAAGGAAAGCAATATTTTAAAGTGTTCCTTTTCTCCTTAAGGAGAGATTTCTAGGAGAGAGCAAAGTGCCAAAGTGTGGCTGAGGGCTTACTTAGCCAGCCAGGACAGCAGTGTGGGGAGATCTCCAGATAACAGCACAGCAGCAATCAATATGCCCAACATCTGCTGTGTTCCTGTCAGTGCATTACAAACTGAAGCAGTGCAAAATTGAAAAAACCGAAAAGATGGCACAGATGCTTGATGTGTCAGGTGATGCTCCCACCACACAGCCTGCCTGACAGCTACCTCAGATGGTCTCAAGGTAAGACAACTAGGCAAATGGAGGTCATCTTTCCAGGGAAGCTGCACTTGTAAAAAGAAAAAAACCCCAAAATTATTGATTGCAATCCACATGATGTTTCTGTAACTCCAGTCATTATATTGGTGATCCAAGTTTCATCCTGATCACTAGTTTTGTGGTAAAAGTAGGATAAATTAGTGAACCAATGCATAAGCTAATTGATCTTTCTTGAACTCCAGCAGTTGTACATAAAATTTTCATGAATTTAATACTGCACACAGGGGTAATGAAGAAATATTAGGGATCACTCATCCCTTCTGAAACAGGAAAGTCTTATCAGAGGTGGTCAGTGGTCTGCAGAGTTCAGTACTGAAAAAAACAACTTAGTTGTGTCTACTGCCCTGTTGCCTCTTCACAAGCAATAGAGGAAAACCTGGACATAGTGTTATTGATGGATAAGAGGTCATACCGAAGGTAGCCTTGTATCTCCTTTTGTCAGCAGCAAAATTTGTGTTGGTGAAATTTCTGTCTCACAGCCTAAGCTCACATGTGTCTAGCCTCATTCATGTGAGCAATGGAAATATTGCCAGAAGACCTGGTATCTGAGCTCTGTATTCCACCTACTGCTTATGCACCGCATTATTGACATCAGTAACAAATTTTGACTGCTATTAGTGTTGAAGAAGAAGGAAGATCTATGTATTAAAAGGCTGCTTGAAACACCTCTGTAGTTAAGAATTGATTTAGAAAGAACAGATGCCCCCAAAAGAAAAATGTATCTCAAGTGAGGTGTTAAGAGGATTAAGGATTAAAAAAGCACAAGATCAGAGGCTAGACTAGGGCCAAAATAAACAAATCTATTTATTCAGGTAGAAGAAGAGGAGATCAGAAGAAATGAGAGGAATTAAAAGACAGTAATGATGAAGGTGACTCACAGAGGATATTCAAGATACAGAGGTCACAGACGAGAGTTTCTAAACCACAAACCAGAACTGTTAAATCAAAACCAGATGACATGCAGAAAAACAAGCCAGATGGTAAAATTCTGTGAAGAACTGTCGGAGGATAAAAAACTCCTGTTAAATAATATTGTTTCAACAGGTGACAGAGAACCTAGACATGAAAAACTGAAACAAAGTTTGCAGGCAAAAAGTCAAGAATAGAAAAGCTTTAGATACTAGGCAAGGTACAAATAGATTTGCCCAAGTTGAATGCCAGTACTAGGGATAGCTTATTCCAATGGGAACACAGGAAGCTTTGTATTAATACTCATTCCGTTATCAAACAAACAAAACCAAAATAGCCTTCAAGGACATGCAACTGCACAGCCTGATCTCATAGATAAGGGCCTCACACACAACATGGCAAAACAGTGCTGATGGAACCTTTGTGAAGGGAAGTAAGGAGAGGAGAGAGGTCCTTTTACTCTTTGCACAGAATTCAGATAACTGAGTTTAACTTCCTTTAAAGTGTCAGAGAACACAAGTCTGCATCACTCATATTGCAGCTGACACAATGCTGGAGGCTTTTTGCCTTTCCCTCTTTACTTAAAGAAAGATGCAAGAGTGTGACAGCTGGTCCACTAGCCGATGAGTCAGGCTGCAATGAAGGTGGAATTGAGGGAGATCTCCAAGAGGCGGGTGGTCCAGACGCCAAAGAGCAGGAATCACTACAGACATCCTAAGATAACTATCTGATTTGTAAATCAGAACCCAAAGATACCAGGATTAACAAATTTAAAAGCAAAAGATTTAGCCAGATGGAGATTGTATATAATCCAGTATATATAAACAGCTCTTACACTGCCCAGCCAGGGAGGAAAGAGCTTGGAAGGAACTTCTTAGTGGGAAGTCACTATTTCTGATGGCTCTGAGAGTTAGAAAGCATGGTGTCTAGTTGCTTGCTTATGAAACTTTTCTAGACATTTTGAACACATTTTTTTGTATTAAATAAAACAGAATTTCACTGAAACACAAAGTAAAGGCCTTGTTCCCTTCCACTGTAAGGTTATATAGCAGAGTGGCACAGATGAGGGAAGTATGTCTAGAAAGCAGTGAAGCTGATACGAAGTATCTATGCAATAATATGTAATTATGAAATATGTTAGCAGCTAGTGTGTAATCCCAGGCCAAAATATGGAGTCTATTCATAGGAATTAGTGCAAAATCATTATTTCACACAAGCAATATCCAACGTTTAGTAAGCATGTTTCTAGGTAGGGCTTTTTTTTTTCCTTCCTTCTTTTCTAACACCTGTTCAGAAATACCCATATGTCCAATTTCTTGTTAATAATGCAGCACGTTAGATGATTTGGGTAATTCTAATATATAGTTTAAAAAGACAGATGTGCTTTGAGTTGCACATTATTTTCTTCTTCCCCATCTGGGGAAAGAAAAGCCCATCTCCTATCAAAGAAGTGAGAAATGAAACAGCAATGAAGATGGACTTTTTTCCCTCAGAGGATTATTATTCGGATTCAACTGCTTTCCTACATTAAAGGATTATTTAGTTTTTCAACTGCCAGCAAACACTACTTAGTTAATTAGAGCCATTTCATGGGTACTTGTGTTGCTTTATTTCCCATGGAAACATGTCTGAAGGATCATGAGAATTTTCTAATGGTATCTCTGACAATTTGCTGCTTTATCTATAATCTGCACTGCTGCCCTTTGCTAAGGAATAACACCAGAACTTCTGAACGTACACCGTTTTATTATCTACAGCAAGATTATGTCTATAAGAAGACATTGCATGTTATGAAAATCCTGGGAATCAGGATTTTTTTGGTGCTACATCATATGCTAACTAAATTTTTTTCTACCTCTTGGCAAAAAAACAAAAAGAAAATTCTAAAATTAACATATCTGATTTGTAGCAACTCCAAGGTGTAACTAATATTAACACAATATTATGGTTCAAGCAGGGCGGAGAGAAAATAAATTCGTATCTGAATCTCTTTAGAGGGAAAAAGTACAAATTCAAGATACCACCCACAAGTAAGCCAGAAGCCATGTTTGCTATTGTCAAAAACTGACAAACAAGAAAACCCCAATACATATTCACCCTTTCTGGCACTGTGTATCAGATCCAGGGGATAACATCATATTGTCACACTCTGACTGAGTGAAATCGTATTAGCAAGTGCTTTTATTTGAGTGCTGGTGACACCTAACAGATACAGATACTCCCCAGGGCACTGGCAGGTCACAGATTTGTTTGTCAAGACATAGAGAAGTTGCTTTCCTGTAAAACTGTGAGCCTTAACCATCTGTAGAAAAATTAGTTTTGCTAATCTGTTTGCTGGTGTTAGGTCACACATGTCATTGTACCTGATCAGCCATTTAGAAACTTGGTTGTGTGACTGCAAATGTAACTCATAAATTGTAATGTAGGAGCAAAGCATTGCAAAAGCAAAAGCACAGAGAGTAGAGAGGGGTGGGAAACAGGGCAGTCTGCTGCAGGAAGACAAATGGGTAAAATAACACCAGGAGAAGAGCATGCAGAAAAGGAGGAAGGAAGGAAGGAAGGAAGGGAAGAAAGGAGGGAGGAAGGTAGGAAAGGAGGGAGGGAAGAAGGGAAGTAAGGAAGAAGGAAGGACGGAAGGAAGGAAGGAAGGAAGGAGATAAGGAGGGAAGGAAGGAAGGAAGGAAGGGAAGAAAGGAGGGAGGAAGGGAGGAAAGGAGGGAGGGAAGAAGGGAAGG
>JAVHNF010089418.1:0-16321 GCA_034783455.1 Micropsitta finschii
CTTAGCAGGAGGGCTACAGGGTTGGCTTCTGTGAGAAGCTTCCTCCATGTCCAACGGAGCCAATGACAGCCAGTTCCAAGATGGACCCACCACTATCTGTGGCTGAGCCCATCAGTGACGGTGGTAACGTCTCTGTGTTTAAAAAGAGGGGACAAAAAAATTGTGCAGCTGCAGCTGAGGAGAGGAGTGAGAACATAAGAAGAACAGCTCTGCAGACACCCAGGTCAGTGCAGAAGGAGGGCAGGAAGTGCTCCATGCACCAGAGCAGAGATTCCCCAACAGCCCATGGTGAGTCAGCTGTGCCCCTGCAGCCCATGGAGATTCATGGTGGAGCAGATCTCCAGGGATCTCCCCACACCAGAGCAGGGGGATGCCCAAAGGAGGCTGTGACCCCATGGTAAGCCTGTGCTGGAACAGGCTCCTGGCAGGACCTGAGGAGAGGAGCCCACACTGGAGCAGGTTTGCAGGCAGCACTTGTGACCCTGTGGGGGACTGACACTGGAGAAGGTGAAGAGCATGAGGGGTCCTCCTCCTGAGGAGGAAAGAGCCATAGAGACAGTGTGTGATGAACTGACCACAACCCCCATTTCTAGCTCCCCTGTGCTACTGGGAGGGAGGAGGTAGAGAATTTGGAAGTAAAGTTAAGCCCAGGAAGAAGGGAGGGATGGGGTGAAGGTGGTTTTCATGACTCATTATTCTCCTCTGATTTGATTGGTAATTAATTAATTTCCCCAAGTCAAGTCTGTTTTGCCCGTAACAGTAATTGCTGAGTGATCTCTCCTTGCCCTTATCTTGACCCATGAGCCTTTTGTTATATTCTCTCTCTCTCCAGCTGAGAAGGTGAGTGATAGAGCAGCTTTGGTGGTCACCTGGTGACCAGCAAGGGTGAACCCACCACACTATAGTAAGTTGCAAAACTAATTCCATAAGAGACATAGAAAGCTTGAATAAAGGTATAAAATGGTTGCCTAAAAACCTTTTCTGTTTCCTGCTTAATTGCTGTTGTCATCGCTTTATCCAGTTCTTTTTTCGACTCTTCTGCTTTCTGGCTAAGGAGCAAACACTTTGTCTTAGCTTCATTTAGTTTCTGTTCCAGAATAGTCTTGTCTTCTCGTGACAACCTTTCTCCATTTTCTTTCAAGAATGATTCAGTATTTTTCACAATCTCTGCCAATGTCTGGGCACCCATTCTCATGTCTTTTTGTATCTCCTTTTGAGAAAAAAAGAAAGAAAATAAGAATAAGTAAATTATTGACCAGACCTTTCCAATTACCTTTATTTGAACTATCTCTGTTCTAGTGATAAGCACCACAATGGTCTTTTCTAACATGGGAGAGCACGTGATACATTACATGATACAGAATTGCAGATAAGATTATTACAAAAATAAAATCAATTCAACATCTGACAATGTTGCTGCAGCTCGATCTGTCTTTTTATTAAATTTCAAGCCTGCAGGCTTACACTCCTATTCAGAATGAGGCCACATTTTTTCCTCTGTTTAGCAGCTCAAATATTGTATATCCATGTATACAGAAGAAAATATATGCTACTTTTTAGGCATAAAGAGATAAAGCAAATCTGCTACACTGTAGTTGGTGAGTCTGCTGACAAATTCCGTCCCATTACCATCTCAACAGAAAGCTGAAGAAAATAAGGGGACTGAACAGAAAAGTCAGAAATTTGTAGTCATCTTTCCCAGGTGGAAGTTTTCAGGTTTTGTTCAGGCCAGAAAAGCCCTAAGAATATTTTTATTTACTTGTAAAATCATAATATTTCAATTTCTAAAGAATGCTTAATTCTATTAAATTCCACAGAGGACAGATGCTTAGTTTCAGTTTATCCGAAGTAGTTTGCCTAGTCCTATAAGAGTCAGATGAAAAAAACCTGCCTCTCAGTTATCTGAGGAGAGCTTTAATTTTAACAGTAATTATGCTACTGAATACATTCACTCAGTTACTGAAATAATAAAGGGTTTTTTTCTTTATATGCTGTGTAACACTCTTGAAGCTGCAAGACAAAACATTTGATTCCCATCCTACACTACATATTTTGCAGCAATTATAGAATATAGCTTGGCAGCTACATCTGCAGCTTATTTTAGCACTTCAGCAAGCATGTTAGATTTTTCCTGAGGACACTATATCAAGACATGATTGATTCTTCTCTGACAAAGATCTCTCTGCTCCCTTTCAAGCAGCTCACTGAGGATGCAAGCTCTGTAAAATCTATAAAATACCTTTTTCAAGCCCTCATTTCACTCCTTAGACACTCTTCTACAATGGTGTCTCTACAAAAATCAGTCAGCAAATAACAACTGGTCTGCTAGGCAGTCACAAACAGCTGATGGAAAAAAAATGAACCGAATGATATACCAGGTCTTCACTCCCATGGGTACCCCACATAGGCCATAAATTCTTAACACAGGTAAGCGATATTAACAGGTACCTCAGGGGTCTCTGTATCTTCCTGCTTACTATAAGAACTTCAACAAATTAGATTTGTTACTTTGAAGATAAGCAAAGTGAGGCAAATCGAATAAGGAAATTTCTGCCTTTATAGATCACTAAACCTGACCTGGAGCTCTAGAGTACAGTAAACTACTACTAGGAGAAGGAAGAAGAGTACCAGGTCCTTCAGTCCTTTGACTACCATAAACTCAATTAGTATCAATCAAGACAGAGTAAAAGGTGAAAGGCAAGGTCTTAATAGGAAAACAAGCAGACTGAGAGTTTTCTCTTACACCAAGGAGACTGCAAGCAACACTAGAAGAAAAAATATTCAAACCAAAACAAGAATGTGGCAATGGAAAGCCTGAGGCAAGAGAAAGCCTCCAGCAAATTTCTTCAAAATACCGTGAACAGGAATAAGCACCTCCTGATAACCAGTTAAAAAGCTGGTTACAGTTATTTTAGCATAATAAGTGAGTGTGATTTTATCACATCTGACAGGAACAATCTTAGGTAATATACAACAAATTCCATGCCTGCACCAAGAGTACTTCTTGAAATGCCTAGTACATACTCCCTATCTAGGGTCTTCTAGGTTGAAAATTTCTTTTCTCCCACTGGCACATACTAGAGTGTATTCATGGGGAGCAGGCTAAATGCATGCCATTAAGCCTTTACTTTTGATAGGTCAAACAAACCTATTTTACTCTCACATGACAAGTCTTGTTATTCAACAAAAGAGTCTAGTCACTCTCCTCTGCACTGAGGCTTCCTTAACTTAACTAACTAGAACTGTGCATACCTCCTGTTTGGTCTGGTATTGTTCTAGCTCAGCCTTGCTGTCTCCAATAACAAGAGACACTCGCTGTCCGATGAGTCGATTTTCAGTCTGTGTAAGCAAATCACAGATTTCCTGTAGTTTCTCTTTGTATTCCTGCTGCCGTTCAGCCACATCCTATATTAGAGCCAAGTACAATTGAACAATAAAATAAAAACATCCTCACTTCAGGAACCAAAAGACACTCTAACAGGAATTGCCTTTGAACACCAATATTGCAAAGCAATCATTTTAAAAGTATGCTGTAAACATGATAGCAGTGGTACAAACAGCAAGATGAACATACAGAAGTTATGGATAATAAACCTCAAGTATGTTGTAAGTAAAAGAGACCATGTTTGATGGAATTGCCCAGTAGAAGTCTGGCCATGCACATATGTGAAAGATGAAATCTCCAAACGACAGGAGTGAAAATCCAGTCTCTTTAACCGCTTGAAGCCTGTGATAAACACTATTAATTCTGAAAAAAGGATATCAAAACAGAGGTTAGTTGTGATTGTTAGTGTTTGTTGCTATGTATAATATGTTACCTAAATAGGAACATTGACTTTTTAAGCAGCAGAAAAGAACAAAACATGCAAGCTCATTATTGTTACTATGTCCTAGAAGTTATCTGTGCCTTTTCTTTACTCGGTTTCACATTTCCTTCACAAAGTAAGGTGGAAACAAATGTTCTTAGAATGGCAAAATAATACAAAGTCTTCAGAATGCTAAAACACCTTTGACTATCCATAAACTGGAGACTGAGGTGGTTATTCTGAGTCTTAAGAAGGCTTCTATAAGAGAAGAGGAGATGCAGTTACACTGCAGCATCTTATCAGCCTCCTTGACTCTACAAAGGCTGCTTATGCTTGCCAACTGCAGCCATGACAGCTGAAGACATATAACTGTCCTAACTGGACTCCTAGCTTTCCTAGTGCCCATGCCTAGAATTACAAAGATCAGAGCTGATTTACTCATGGGTTTGTCCCTCTAACCTGTCTCAGTCAAAATAAGCCATGTAGCAAATCTGGTTCTTTGACTACAAAGACCTAGAAAAAAGGTCAAGACCTGGAAAATTAAAGGAAAATAACGTCTTCAGCAGGACAGAAGAGCAATGGTGTGATAGTAAATTCACTGCTGCAGCTGGAAGAGTTCACTGCTTAACTACTGATACAGCTGCTAAACAAACAACACCTGTGAGAAACCTCAAGTAAATTTCTCTCCCTGCTAGGAAAAGCAGACCTGGTCATCTCAGGTTCTACAGATGCTCATGTCCAAAACTGTGTCTGTCCATAATCTAACATGCTGTTTCTGTGACTGTACCAAGGAAAGACTAAAATGAAAATTCACCATGTTGATCAATACCATCTCTGTAGAATCATCAATAGTAAAACTTAAGATAGGAATACACTTAATACTACATGCTGGTATTAAAATTCCTCATCCATAGACAGAAACAGCACACATTCACACACAAAGGCAAACCTTCTGATCACCCAGCTCTTGTGCTGCCTGTAACCGAGTCTCTAAACTTTCCACTTGAGATGTTATTGCCTCCTGTACTTCCTGAAAAGATTTCTGGGTGGTATTTAGGAGCCTCAGCAGTTGTTTGCTCTGATTAGGAGAAAGATCTTGAGCATGTTCAGAAATGAAGAACTGAACATCAAACGCAGTGGAGTCCAGTTGAGATTTTTTACAGCCAAGCTCTGCAGCACTGCTCTGTGAATGAAAAGAAGGAAATGACTAGCAATGAAGATAAATTCAGCACAAATAAAACACAAGTATCAGTACCCTCTTTTCTTAGCCCCTGTCCCAAGATACATTTGAAAGACAGTTTAGTCACAGTAAATCAAAACTCCATGTCAGAATCATTCTGACATATTCAGAGACAGCATGTGAATTTATGCATGGTTTGCCTCTGGGACAGTCCATGTCCAAGTAACAAATAAGAAGACATTGAACATCTCTATTCACTTTCTCATGGATGCCTGAAAACTGGCTGACCTTCAACTCTGGAAGATTTATGGCATGTTAGATTTAACAACCTAGGTTCTAGGTCTGAAGAGCCAATAATGTTAAAATATTTACTTGAAAGCATTCTTATTCTTGACTCCATGAGAAGCCCCATTTCCAACAGTACGGCAAATTCTGCCCACGGTTACACACAAGACATTACCATGCATACTGGAATCCTATTAAAGCACCATAAAATAATGTAATTGTTATCATTCATACATAGAGAGGTGTATAAACATTATTAGAAGTTGATCTGTTTTTTCGTGGCTCATTTCATAGTATGTAATGATATCTTTCCTCATCTTCCATTCTCACATGTAATTGATTTGAAAGCTAACGGAAATTCAGTAAAGTTTCTGGACCTTATACATAAAGACTAAATTTTAACCACTGAAGTACCAGTATTATAAATCGGACTTCCAAAAAGGGTCATATTTATTGCCACAAATGCAAGCAGAACCAGTAGCTTTCTCAGTAACCCAAACTATATCAAAAGTTTCTTCAAGACATAAAGCAAATCAACAAGATTTTATTACTGGATTATAAAGTAGTTGTCATCTTAATGAACTAGTTCTAGCCATCTGTTTCAGTAAGAGAGATTAATAAGCAGGTATAAAAAACTTAGGTAGTAATTCATAGTAAGTAGTAACATTTGTCATTCATAGTAAGAGCCAACACCTGCCATAAAGAATACCTACTTTAAATAGCTGCAAACTTTGCTTCATCTCTTCCATATCATTAATATTCACTGTGAAGTCATTCATGGTTTTCCTGTTTTCTGTGATCCAGTCTGAAAATCTCTGCAGTTTATTTAAGAGTTCCTGGTGTGATAGTGCAAGCTTAGACTAGAAAGGGAAATTGTATGTTTATTTATGCTTCTGGAGTCTAGTCACATCTTCTATCATACGAAACAGAATCATAGATGTATTTTTATATTAAGATAAAACAAAATAAAGAAAAAACAAACTCATTCTTAGCCAGATTATCTTCAAGAAGGTAAAGATACCTTCTTCAGAAAAGGTTACACTGATAGAAACATACCATTTCCAAGTCAATAGCAGAGACTATTTGTTTTGCTCGTTTTGAAGATGTATCACAGACCACCAAAAATGCTTCCTGCAGATAGGTGTAACTTATCTTCAGCTCTTTAAGTTTCTCTTCAGGAATATCCCTGTTACAAAGCTTTAAAAACTCTTCTGCCAACTTCATGTCCTTTTTTAAGATAATTGCAAAAGTAGCCAGTCCTGACTCAAATGACTACAAAGACAATATATATAAAATACATTAAATTACTAAGGAAGAAAGACATTTTAATCTGAATAACTTTAGTAATATTTGAGATCTCTTTTTTTAATCCAAGGGCTTTTCCCAGCACCCATCACTGAAGTACAAGCATAAAGAACATTTTACTTACCTCTAGCTGTTCCAGTTCATCTTTCAGTATTTCCAGGTTGTTACTAATAGGCTTCTGGATATCCAGGTGGCTTTTCATATCTTGAAGCACTTCCAAGTGTCCTCTCATTTTCTCTATTAACTTTAAACACTGCTGTATTCCACTGACCTGAAAATGAGTTTTAACAGTAAGAAAAGGTTCTCCAAATGGACAAATTTTAAAATAAGCCATAAAAGTCAATGTTTTAATCATAATTTATTTCAAATTTATAATTTTTTTTAACTATTTTCCAATTTAATTACTCTCTCCAGCACTTGGAAGGATTCATGCAGTTATTTTCACACAGGACACATACTACATTATCAGTTGCTGTTACTTACTGTGCAAGTGGAAGTGTCTTCCTGGACCACTCCTTTTGCTTTGTAAACAGGCTCAGTAAAGCCTTTGGACAGGCTATCCATATTCCCATGCTCCTGGTCATTTTTCCAAGCAACAGCTGGGTCATCTGCCAAAGCTTTCTCCTTAGCAAATTCTGATCCAAACCCCGATTGTTCTGTTGAGAAAAGAGTACAAAGCCCATCTACTTTGCCTTTACCCTCACGTTCTGTGGTGATACCAGCAACCTGTGAGCTTGCAAGCAAACCACTTAGCAGCTCCTCTAACTTGCTTGTACTTTCATCTCCTGGTGAAATTTGAAAAATCTCCAGAAGTTCAGAAGCAGTAAGTTTTGAAACAGGAGCTTTCATGTCTGTTTCACTCTTCCTTTCATTTGGATCAGCCATCTTTTGCTTGCAGGATTCCTGCTTGAGTATATCATGAAGAAGATCAGGACTTCTGCAGGCAGGCCAAGCTAATGAAAGAGCATCACCGTCCTTTGGCTCTGTACACGGTGTGCTAACCATAAATGCAGTTCTGATAGCATCACTTATTTGCTTGAGATTTGACTCACTAGATGTGTCACTCCCAAGGTGGGTGCTTCTAACCATTGCAAGTAAATTCTGCATTAAAATTTTGGTATCCGAGTAACTTAGGGGTTCACCCTCCTGCTTGCAGTAAACATGTCCCATTTTGAATTTCCTTTGTAATATATGCTTTAAGTCCTCCATCAGTGCATCAGACATTTCTGGTGATTGTGAAATACCATCCTTTACTTGAAAATCTTTGCGGGGTCCTGTTTCCTTTTGGAATGGCTCCACAGACATTTGTTTTTTGAAACCATTTTCAAGGGAAGAAGTCTGACTGATCATGCAACTTTCTCCCTTTGTGTTTTTCACTGTCTCATGTTCATTCTGAACACCATAATTCAATTCAGCCCCTGAGCTGCTCAGAATTGCAGAATAAACATCCCCAGTACAAGTATAACTCCCAGAAGGTAGCACTTCACTTCCGTCCCTTGATTCTTTGGCATTCTCAATACTTCTTGGAGCACCTGCTTTTATTGCGGAAAATTTAGTACCATTGTTTTCTGAAAAGTCTGTAAGAACATTGTCAGTATCTTGACAGGTAGCTCTCCCTGTTTCTTTAGTTATGCTAATTTCCTTTGGTTTCACTGTATCAGTTGGGGGAAAAGAACAAGTGGTAAATTCACTTGAATACTTTTCCTCCACATTTAGCAGAAAATCCCTTTCATTCTCCATACTCTTTTTCCTTTCTTCCTTGTCCTCAAAGCAACAGGATTCAGTTCTATCCAATTCTGAATGGCCAACTTCTCTTATGTTTGTTGTGTGTTGTACTAAAGAACCAGAAATGTTAAAATCTCTCTTAAATTCATCTGATTTTACACCATCTCCAATGTCAAGCAAAACTTGATCAGCATTTACTTTTCCTTTACTTGAAACAGGAGTCTCTCTATCAGCTCTGATTACTGATGCATCAAATATTTCCCCAAGGCTTTCCATCTGAATGGGACTTTTACTTGGCCCCATGATATCACATTCCTCCATCATATTTAAGCTATTTTCTGCAAGAATTTCAAAACCTCTTCCTATCTGACCATGCTTCCAACCAGTGACTGGATGTACTTGGTCACTAACTGAACTATCACCATCGCTTATATAAGGCACATCCGTAAGAAATTTACTGTCCATTTGGGATGAAATTTCCTTTAGTTGTTCCACCCCAGCCATATCATTTAATACTTTTTCCGCTGCAAATACTGCTTTGCTCTGTCTTTGCCCAGCACTTGAATGTAACATTGGCATGGTATTACTGTTTTTATTCATGCTATCAGTGAAAGACTCTGAGAGAAGCAAATCTGTCTGAGTACTTTCATCATCATCAGTAGCTTGCTTTGTAATTAGTAAGGCTGTTACACTAACATCAGGTGTCATAGTATCAACAAACTGAGAATTTGGAGCCTTAAGCTGTGTTTTATCATTTGCTTCACTCTTACAGGATGGCCACTTAGTGTCAAAGGTATTTTCAGACTGAATAGGCTCAGCAGTATCTTGTGACATGTGTTTGTTTTTAACGTAAGTCCCATATTCATCTTCCGTTCCTTGTTGTCTGTCTTCTTCACTTGTACACGTAAGACTAACACATCTTTCCTTAGAAATGTTCGATGCAGGTTCACGTTTTCCTGAGGATAGTCTTCCATTTTCAGGGTTAGACTGGAATTGCAAAGTATATCCTGTCTTGTGCCCTAAAGAATAGCAACAGTCATCAACATTCTGATTATTTTCATCAGTATTTTCTATGTCACCTGAGGAAATTAACAGCTGGTGACCTTTGTTTATGCATTGATGATATGAACAAAAAATATCTACTTTTTCATCACTCTCAGAATCAGTGTCAGAGTCGTCATAACGGTCATCATCTTCCTCATAGCCTTCCTCATCCTGTGAACCTTCAGATTCATCCTCATAAGAGTCACTTTCTGCTTTTAGTTCATCTTCCTCATTTCTGTCTTGTATATCTGATTCATACATCTTCCATAAAGAACTAAGGCCTCCCTCATTGCTTCCTTCACTTTGCAGAGTAACTGGTAAATTTTGCTCCTTCCCTCCAAAGCTCCCTGTTAACTCCCTTTTCTCCTCAAGGATTCTTTCCATAGTGTCAGCACTTGAAGAAGCTGTATTTACATTCTCAGGTAGCCCCATCAGATTTACATGGACACTCTCTTCAGCATCAGCTGCAAGTTCTTGAAAAGAGCTAGTCTCTTCTCTAAGGGTTATCAGACCACCCCTCTCGTCTAGAAAACCTAATGGAACTGATGTTCCAGACAATTCTGGCTCTTGTATTTTATCATCCCCCAACCTTGAGGTATCAAAACCATCATCACCTTGGGGACTTTCATAGGAATCATCATCATCAATTTGTGGAGTATCATAGACATCACTGTCATCATCATCAACCTGAGGTGTTTCATAGGCATCATCATCATCAATCTGAGAGCTGTCATCTGCGGGAGCTACCTCACCACATTCATGCTCAAAGCAGTTACTTTCAAACTGTGTGAGGCCATCACTCTCTTCTATGGATGAATCAGAACTACTGTTACACAGCAGCAACTTTTCAAATTTAAGATTGCTTTCTTCTACTGTTAGCCTTAGTGCTGGGCTGTTACTGTCCCCCACATGTGGTCCGTCATGTGTAACAGTATCACGAGCCAATGAAGTCCTGCCGTGCATGTCTCCACTGTCTTCTAGAAACAGCCTACTCTGCAAATCAGTACAATTCTCCAAGGACAGCCTGTCATGTGCACAAAGACAGTCCTCTAGGGATAGTTTGTTATGTACATCAGCATAGTCTTGTAAAGGTTGCTTACTGTATTCATTATCTCCAAACTGTAGTATGCCACCGCACTGCCTAACCAATTCCTCTGGAAGTCTATATTCAGTATCTGCACTGATGGATGGACCAAAACTTCTCTGAAAATCATCTTTATTGCTGTTATCCAGTACCATTCTCCTATTGTCAGCTTGCAGTATGCAAGGCTCGTATTTGGTGCATCTTCGCAGCTCTACCCAGGTTTCATTATCTGACAAATCATTCACACTCAAGGAATCTTGTGAGGTTTTATCATTCCTGTTTTCATTACGCAAACTGTCTGCCATAGAAATATCTCCTTTCTCTGTTTCTGAAATGAGATTTGGATTTGAGTCATTTGAAAGATATCCTTCAATGTTTCCTGAATTTGCATTCTGACTATTATGCTTGCACAGTTCTGTCCACTCAGAAACCTCTGGAAGACCTCTGAGTGCATTTCTGTTAATGGAGTTTTGAGTGCTACTTACTACATTTCTAAGTCCTGCAGGGTTAGTTAACAGCGTCTGCTGCATATATTCTGATTGCTCAGTACCAATAGCATCACAAACATCTGGTCCGTACACATGAAGATCTCCTTGTGAAGATATATAATCCCTACGATCTTCAAACTGAATTGATTTCCCATTACTAGAAGTATTCTCAGCACCCAAAAGATCACCCTGAACATTGCCTGCAACAGTATTAAAGTGGACACTACCAGCTAAGTTTAGCTTAATTCCTTTCTGGCTTACATATTTATTATTAAACTCCACTTCTGAGATATCAGCATTGTACACAGCACCACCACCACCACCTTCCAGCAACATATTTATGGCTTCTTGCAGTTGTCCATCATATAACAAAAGTCTTCCTCCAGTGTTTGCATCCATGTAACTATTCACCATTAGATAAGACATGAACAGTTTCTTAGCTTGATCTAAATTACGACATATAGGGCCTTCTGTGCCAGAATGTTCGTGTTCCTCCTCACAGTCATGCAATACAGATGGCAGAAATTCATACGTCGATAACCATTTTGCAGCATTTTTACAAGGGGACTCTAATTCTACATTGGGCATTTTATCTGGTAAAGTCACACTGGTCAAAACAGATACAGTATTCATGTCTATTATCCCTGACTGTGCAGCCTTATCTAGACTGATTATTTCACAAGTTTCTGGAATGTAAAGTGCAGCTATTTTCTGTCTATTATTTAGTATTTTGAATGCCAGCTCATTTGTTATCATCTCTTGATGCAAAGAAGTTGATACAGGGAATATTTCACCAGTGTGAGGCCAAATTAGTCCAACAAAGCCTCTCTGTGCCTCTAATACCAGCAGTGCACTGGTAGATGATATTAAGTTGCACTGTACAGCTTCATCAACAGTCAAGCGTTGTCCTGAATTTTGACAAAGGATTCCACCACTCTGAACCTGATGTGTGAGGATCCCACAAGCAGTGTCCTGATCTATAATCCCTTGTTTCATGGCCTCTTCCACAGTCATTCGCTTCCCTGAGTCAGGGTCAATTATACCTCCAGATACTAGCTGAGCACCCAGCAGCCTGAACATTGTTTCCCGATCAATGATTCCTTCATGGGCTGCCCTTAAAACAGTTATCCTCCTTCCACATTTGAACATGATTCTACCTTTTTCTTGTGGTTTCACAGGTAGAAGTCTTAGCCCTGTTTCTTTGTGTATTATGCTTCTATGAAACATCTGTTCAAGGGAAATCTTCTCAGCAGAGTTGGGGTCTATGAGATCTTTACAAGTGTCTTGTCTTTCCAGAAGTTTTGCATATAATGTTGGATATACCAGGTTTCTCTGAAAAGCATTCTGCAAAGTCAGATTTTCTCCCGTAGATGGCAAAATCAAGTGCCCACTTGAAAGCTCATTCTCTAGAATTTTAATAGCCAAAGGTTCTGAAATTAGACCTTGTTCTAAAGCTGAAACAACTGGAAGATTTGATAATGATGATTCTGATATAAGCTTCTTTGCATAACTTAATTCCTGCAAATGCAACAGAATCTGCTCATCAATTAAGGCATGAGCTTTAGCTTCTTCCAAATCATAACATACTCTTAATTCTGGAGAAACTATTCCAGAAAGGATCAGCTGATTCTCGAGCAATCCAATCCCAGTGTCATAGTCAATAAGACCTTTTAAAACAGACTGAAAGACTGACAGGACTTCTCCAGTTGTTTGGTCAATGACACCAGCAATGACTTTATTCACCTAAAAAGGAATACAAAAGAAAAACTATCACTACTTTCAGACTGTATGTTTTAAATTTTCTTTTGATTTTGAATTCATGATAAGCATAAAAACATGTACTTACCAGGCCTGGAGGAATGCTGTGAATGTTAGCAGCTCTAATGCGCAAGTGATCTATGTCAGTCATTCAACAGCACACGATGTGATAAAAGATTTGAAAACAACATGCATCTGTGAACTGAAAACCTATGCTTTGCGTACATAAACAGGGTTAGTGGAAGACAATAGAAGAAATGATTGCAGAGTGAGCAAACAGAATATATACCTGAAAGGTAAATTTTCATGCTTTAAACGTCTGTGAAAGGTTAGAATATTCAGAAACAGTATGTGATTTAAAACCACCATGCTATTCATGTTTACAGCATACAGAATTTCTGTATATACACTCAACAATATGGAATTGGATACTCTGGCACCAAATACTGCATTTAGTTTGCATGGAAAGCATGAAGTCAAGTCTAGCAACATTATTTGGAGTCATTATACAGACACTGCCTCTATGTTTGTATGAGAACACTTGTTTGTAACATAATTTTTGAGACTTCCATATTTAAGATCCATTAAAAGATGTATTTGTAGTGTCTCAGAGCTAATCACATGATGTACTCCCATTATCATATCCAGATAAATTTCAAAAACTGAAAGTAGATGTCTTCTAAGACATTTCTGAGTGATAGATGGGAGAGATTAACATATTATTTTATGATGTCATTTTTGCAGCAGAAACAGACTTATCTAGCAGTCAAAGAATGGCTTTTAAGAGAAGAGTTAAGAGATGAATGATTTGTTTATCTTTCCTCATGCAAGGCACACATTATTAAGACTCTTCACAAAAAAATCTGATGAGCAGAATGTTCATATGCACAGGTAAGATCACACACAGTATGCCATAGCAAATACACAAAACCTTCAGTCAATTAAATCTCAAGTTCCTTCACACACTGTTAACTGCAGAGCTTCTTTTGCCGACCATGTGTGGCTCCAAAATCATGCAGTAAACCTCAAAGGAGACTGAAATGTAAGGTTCAGTTTTATTACCTTTTTTTCCATGTTTTCATCACCCAAATACTGTGCTTCCTGCAGCTGCTTCAAAGCTTCATTGGATAACAAGTTGTAGCTCTCCTGGAGGGATCTGACTTGCTTTTCCATTTCATTTCTCTCTTCATCTGTCAATCTATTAAGAAGAAAAAAAAAAGGGAAGAAGATGATCTCTGAGTAATCTGTAACTTTGCAGGAGTGATCTGCATGGGGAATTGGTAAAAGTAGTCTGAAAAAAATATTGCCTAATTTCAAAGATGCTTAGGAAAGCTGCAATGTGCTTGTAGTTACTGAGGAAAAGAAACTACATCAATCTAGAATTTATGCTGAATTATCACTAAAGCATCTAATCTTTGCATATGCCCTTGTGTACTGATTACCAATCAAGACAGATGAACAGCTAGCAAGGAGTCATGAGGTACCTCAACAATTTAGTATCTTAAACACTCTGATTTCAGACACAGATGAAACAAACTTGTGTCATACAGTTCAAGTACTAATTTACTATTAATCTGTTAAGAAACTTCAGGTGAAAATTTCTGTTTAATGTTTGGGGTTTTTTTTAAGATGACAAGAGGCATGAAAACCTAGCCAAAGTCTTGAAATAAACAGAACTGCATGAAGTTTTCACAAATGGGAAGACAAAATTATAAGACTATGGAAAAAAAACCTAGCATATTTGTACATGAAAAGTAATTGGAACTGTAAGATGAGGATATAATTTCTTTTTAAGCAAATGGATTCAATGAATTTACATTATTTGAACAATAAAAAAATGGCATACTTGTCACTGTGCTTAGCTAAAAATGACTGCGTAGTCTGCAAAGCTTCAGCTATTTGTTCTTTCTTGGTTGACATTTCATGCAGGGAAATCTGAAAAATAAACAACCCATGTTCAAGACTTAATTATGCACAAATATAACAAACAACATAGTATTTCTACCCAGGACTAAATTCAATAATATAAGAACTTGATTTTTTTAAAATACCAGCTATTCTTAGAGCAATATTAATTATTAAGGAATTGTATTGTTTACATATAGATATGTCATTGTATTAATGTCCTGTGGTTAAATAAGCTGTTTGTATTAGAAAACTATTGAGTGAAACAAATAGATTTCATTTTAACATGTTATTATAGTCTGCACAGTTTAAAGCAGCTTTATAGATATGTGTTCAAGATGTTGCTTGCCAAAATGAGAGATAATAACCTTAAAATAAAAATCATACCAACCAGCTATAAGCCTTAATGAAATCCAATGACAGACGCAGTATCAAACACTCGGAAAAAATGAATTATTTATTAATATTCTCCCTGCTATTATTTCTGTGTCATCCCCACTAAGGCACTTGTTCTGGCAGTGGAACTTGCAAGAATTCAATCTTCTGACTTTTCTGAGAAACTGTCTAAAGTCTTTTCAAAGAAAAACATTAATTTTGGCTGAATAGGGACAAATTATTAAAGGGGAGTCTATAACTTCTGCACTTATTAGCAAGCCCAAGATATATTCACCATTAGTGCCAAGAGAATTCTAGTAAGGTTCTTGGGCCCCATGCTCATCTGGGTCTGGACACAACTAATTTTGTCCCCATGTGCCTTGTGTCAAAGGGCCTGAACATGGTCTTGAACAGTCTCCCTCTGCAATCACCACTAGGAAGCCACAATCTCATCACTTGCGCTGCTTGGACAGAAACCAAGAGAGCAAGCACAGTGTGCACTACACTAGAAGACAATGTGAGCAGGCTGAGATAGCACATGGAGCCATGTGTCACTTGAGGAACTGGTGCCACTGCTGTTGATGTGTGAACCCTGCTGTATACTGGCATCATCTTCACCCAATCTGTGATTAAAACCTGCAGGAAACCCAGTCCTCCATGTGAAATGTATTTCAGCTATCATTAGCTACAAAATGTACATGCTTCTACAAAACATGTCACAGCACCTGTGCTAGTCACTGAAGACACAAAACCAGACACCTGTGAAAGGTGCTGCTATCTTGCAGGCCTGTTTCACAAAGGAAGGAAACACCCTCAGCAAACCCATCCATCTCCTGTAGGCCAGAGGAAGCCAAGACAAGTAACTCCCAGCTTACTCACTAAGGGCTCAGGCTGGGCAAGGAAGATGCCACCCATAGCTGCTGTGATAAACTGAGATGCTCTAAGGAGTTGAGCACTGGCCCACCACTGACAAAGATTTGCAATGTTGTCATTAATAAGGACAGATAAAGACCAGTGTCAAATGTTTTTGCAAATCCTACACTATTAGTGATTTACCAATCAACATGTTCAAATACAAGCTTACTTCCTCCTACAGATACAGGAACAAACTCAGTAACAGAACTAGCACTGGTTCCCTATGAACGATGTGATGGGACCAGCGGCCATTAAGACTGCAGGACCTGCCTGACAAGCACCTTTATCTATGCACATGCCGCTCCAGTGGCTCTAATCAGTACCTGCATGTGTGACCAGAATAAAACAACAGAAACAGGCTTCCAGGACGGCCAAAGTTATGTCTGCATGACCACACATCCAGCCCTATAGTGAGGGATGTGGACAAGACACTGCTCCATCCCTCTGCTGC
>JAVHNF010089446.1:6169-18290 GCA_034783455.1 Micropsitta finschii
CAGTAAAGAATTATGTCCCATTAAACTGAGACAGAGACCTTTAACTGAGTGCTGCACAGAACTCAGGTGGTCATAATTTCAGGTTCTCTTTATCAGGACTATAATTCACTCTCCTTAGTAGGATTTCAGTGACTTGTAATTGACAAGGCAGTTGCAGACTACATCATACTGAAACTTTACATAAATGTCTTATTCTCACATATCTGAAAGCTCACAGGTCCTATGCTTGTGTAATGAAAGCTCATATTCATTCGATTCTTTACAGCCCCCAAGATTTCTTGTCCCGAGTGTACCTATGCAGATCCAGAAGAGCTTTATTAATGCTATACCACAATACTGATGATGACCATTTGCCAGACATTAGAGATAGAACTATAGTACACCTGTCTATACAGAATAGTATGTTACTCCAAAACTGAACTTGAGTGGTCTATTAAAGTACAGATGACTTATGTGCATTTATTTGTTTATATGTGAATGCTAAACAATCTTTTCTTGAGTAGATGATTAGTGGTTTGATAATCCAATATTAACTTTGGCTTCCACTTGGTATTAAAAATATTATGTATTAACAGTGTGAAATATTAAAATGCAATTATTTGTTTAGGATGGTAAATTAACATTTTGATAAAGAGGGATAATGCAGAAGCAACTACTCTTCAAATGTTTCATGTCAGTGATTTTCCCATTGGCAAGCACTTAAAATAGATGCATAGCAGGTCAGTAGAAAATTGAAGAATCTTTTTCTATTCTTTTAAGCTATTTCTGTTCCCTTCTTTGTGGCCAGAATGAAAACAAGAGAGTAAGTGAAGTTTGCCTATTGCTTTTACTCCTTGTCTGCCAGAGGTATATAGAAATAGACATTGCATGGGAGAACACATTCTTTTAATTCTCCACAGATTCATACAAACTAGCATGGTGGCAACTAAAAGAGAAACAATCTCTGAAAATAACCTTAGATGTGTGTATATTTGTGTGGGTGTGTTTTACTGCCTAAACCTTTTGGAAAGTTCATGTTTATGTGAATCTTTTATTTCTATATCAAGGAGCTCAAACAAATGCTGAATAACATCGGAACACTAAACAACTTGGTTTTATTCCATTCTTCTGAAGCTATCAATACCCTCTGGTCCACGAAAAAAACCCAGCTAAAAAATACTCTCACATATTTTTGCTGATAGTTCAGGTCATGGGGATACTAAAAAAGTTACAATCACATGTATTTTAATAAAAAATATCAGTAAGTTCACAGCTATCTATTACAACCATAAATACCACAGCAGCTTCCAAGCTGCCTAGTCCTGAAAGAGCTCTCTTTAGCCAAGGGTCAGTTCTTTTTCTAATTAATTCAGTGCTAAAAATCCCTGGTGCTTCGCAGAGACAGGATCTGCCTCTGTCAATATGGGCCCTGTGCTTGGTTAGCTATCTGCTTCTACCTTTCTGTCTTATTACCTCCACCCAGGAGAAAGGACTGGACTTATTTTGCCCTGAGAAAACACCTGGTATTTTCTGCTGAGTCTTTTGTCATGTTTCCAAACGTGCACATTTTATGTTCACCCTGCTTTTGAGAAGTTAGACCTTCTTTGAGGATGGGGTTAGAGCAGAACACCTGAAGCCCCAGTCTGAATGAGCAAAGTAATTCTCTTAGAATAGAAAACATTTGTGGCAAGGCAGCAAAATCCTAGGAGCTTTATCTCAAACATGACCTCAAACAAAACTGTCTGATGCTTATGTCATACTTCAGTTGCTCAATACACAAGTGTCTGGAGATATTCCTGGTGAGATAAGCTGCCTGATACACTATATTCTTCTAAGAAAGATGAAACTGGGCCTGTAGAGTATGGCAGATAGAGGCCAGGTAACCTAAAACCTCCACAACAGTGCTCCACAGTTCTTCTTATGCGATCAACTCTCCCTCTTTGTGAGGAGCTGAGTTCCAGATTAGGACACTTAAAGTCATCTGTTTGTAGCTGCCTACATATAGACTAATCATTCAGTCTCCCTGTCTAATCAACACAGAACTAAACTGAAAGTCGACTGTCTAAATATAGGTATCTGGTGCCATTTCTAATGTTCAAGAGTAGCTAAGACCTAAATAAAGGTGAGATGGGCACATACGACACAGGGTCTGTGGGAGACCTGTAGCCTCTGACAAGGTGATTGCCTGCTATCACCTGAAATGATGGGTAATTTCTGTATTGAGGAAACTGAACCAAGCCATTAGTTATTCCAGTCAGTGCTGCCTCTGGAGTGATCTGGTTCACTCTGATGAAGCACACGTTGATGGGTCAGCTGGATAACTGTGGGACTCCATCAACCATACTTCCTACATCCCCACTGACCATAGCAAGAGTTCAAACTGCATTCACACATTAACTAAATTACATCTTTCAGATACCCAGCGTAGGTGTCTTAATGTACACTGAATCCCATACTTAATGTAATTTCACCGAGATAGTATTTAACATCTTATCAAAGCTAGTTTAACAGTAGGTTTAATGAACATCTTAATGTTATTTGTAGGAATTGTAATGATATTTATAAGACAAGTTAAAGAATTTTCTGTAATTTCAGATTGGTCCAGAATCCTCTTAAGCCCATGAGAGTCCTCTGAACTTCAGAGGAATCAAGAGCTACAAAGTAATTTTTGTTAGAGACGTCTGTTTAAGAAGACATAGTTAAGTAGCAATTAAGGCATAATAAATGTGGGAGGGAGCAAAAATCCTACCTAAACCCTTTTGTGGGCTCTTAGTCCTTTATAAGCAGATCTTTAAAAGCATCACAACTCTTCTGATCTGAGAGGATAGGAAAGAGGAGGAAGTTTTTTCTCATTTATTTCTTTCTCTCAAATGCTTAACATTAATCCCAGCTTTTACTGTAACTTTGCTCTACTCATTGTTGTCAAACTCTTCTGTAAATAACAAAATAACCATAAGTCACTGTCAGCACTAATTACATTTTGGTAATTTATTATAAGAATTTTATCAAATGAACCTCTTCCTGCCCTATTTTTTTAACCCTATGCTTATGATGAGTTTTATTAATACCATAACTGATGGTTATGCATAAAATAAAAGTAAAAATGATTGGTAGAAGCATCCTAAAGTTCATTTTGCATTTCTGTACCAGAACTAATCCAATTCTTTTCTTCCCTTTCCCCTATTCTGCTCTGCAACTCTGTTCTGTCAGACACTCAGAGACTGAAAGAAGTAACTGTGATCCCTTTTTTAAAATCCTGTAACTTTTCATTTGCTCATCTTGGAAACCCTAAAACTAGATCATCCCTGAAGCTCACTAAAAATCTAACTGTAGCACAAGCTCTGCTCATAGAAGTCACAGAAATAGTAGCCAAACCTGAGATAGAAAGAAAACCAACTTTCACCTGTACAATTCAAGCCCATGTTTTATATTTGTAGTCTACACAGACAATGCAGGGATAGATGCATCCCCAATCTAAGCCTATCCCTAACTCTGGTAGAGCTGACTGTTAAAGTTGACACTTAAAAGTTGATTATAAGACCCTGAAACCAAAGGGTATAACAATATTCTAAGCCTCATGTAGAAGCAGAACTGGTTTTCTTTTCTTCTATATACAGTCCACCATACAAATTTTATATATTTCCATGCTCATTTGTTTTATACTAACCATAACCCTAACTCTAACCCTGTTTACTGCTTACTTTCCAGCCATACCATAACACTGGAGAAACAATAATGAGCTGCTTGGCTCATATGTTTTATTTCAACGGTCTGGAAACAGTACGCTAAAAATTGCATCTCTTCCTCATTTTTTGATCACTACTAATACTAACCTTAACTTTAGTTCTAGATTTCCATATTTATCAGCCATTGATAAGAATCAAAATGGTAACTATGACCTATTGACTAAGCAATTTGGAATTATTCTGTTTTGGAGGCCTAAAGTCAGTACAATAGCATCTGCTCTCACTTTTTCAAAATTAACTTTGCTGTTGCTATTTTGCAGTCACCAGGCATAACTTGAAAGAAAAATATAATTATGAAAAAACAGTTCTTATGAAGGCACATCTGCAATATGCAGCCATAATTATAGCACTTCTCTCCCTCATTCCCATAACTCTAACCCTACTGTCACAGGTAAAAGTAACCAAAGATAAGCCATAATCTCAAGAGGACACATGAATATTACTTTTCTTATAGAAGCTATAACCATATTATATCATTTATTCTATTCTTTTTCTTGTTCGAAAAACTATTTGTTAAAAACATTTCATGGAACCCTGAAGCAGTCACAAAAAACAGACATTCCCAGACCCTATGTTCTCATTAACACCTATATTCAGCTTAGTGCCTGGGTAATACCTAATGCCACCAGAAAAGATTATTGGCATTTCCTCCAATCCAACCCTAATCCCTCCTATTGAAACATTAACCCTTCTTGACCCCTAAATGTGGTATTTAAAAAGCTGCCCAGTCAGTTGGGAGCAATCAAACAAAATGAAGGACTACAAATGTCAATGCACTTATCTTTCCAGATTGTAACACACACACCACCACCACAGAGAAGTTTTGAACTTTTCTTTCCCCAAACCTGACTCTAACCAAACCTTCAACCATCTTGTGATCTCCAGGCTGCACTAAAAGCCTGCCTCTAAAGGAAATAGCAATGCTGGTCCATTAGTCTATGCCATCAATCACTTTACTGTGAGGGTCTACTTACACCAATAAGCCCAGACCTTTCTTCCATTCTTTTCTTAAAGCTGCTGTTGCTATTCCTCTGGTTGGAAAGTTTCCACAGAACCTTACATGATCCCATCCAAACAACTAACCTCAGCAATAGTTTTGTTTTTCATGCTGTACAAAACAGAATCACAGATTTGTCCCTTCTCTCTCTTAACCTTAAATCTACAGGTTTTGAAGCATCATGGACCACCAGAGACTATGAAAGGAAAGTAGGTAATTAGCTCCATCTGCCTCCAGAGCTCAGTTTGTCATGCTGTGTAGCTGCAAGTACTGGCTATTCCAGAGTACTCTAACCCAGATCCTGCCCCTCAATGCACAGCATCCAAAAGATAAATTCTTGCTATTTACAGAATTCCTCAGATCCTCAGCTCTCCTCCCCACCCCTGAGAAATAAGTAACAGCCTACAAAGTTTTCCTGTCCTGGGTATTGTATTATTTAAATCTTTTTGATACTTCTCCTTCAGAAGCTGTGACCTAATGCTAAATGTAAACTTCTCTTTTTGGAAATAAATAAACAAATAAATAGATAGATAAATAAATAAATAAATCTGTGGACACCAGGAAGTAAAAACCTAAAAATAAGTGATTCATACAAATATCAGCATTCACTGCATCCTTAAAAGTTTGACATTAGACTATGTTCAAATATATTTTGGCATTTCCTTTCTTTTTTCAACCATGGATCTAATTATTCCTCTCCAAGAGTTTTCGGTGGACATGGAGCAATGAGGATGTAGGGTACATGTCAATAGCAACAATGAGGACTATCTGAAGAGTGTTGGTGTATGTATGACCTGTTGTTTTGAACATAGACCAACCAAGGAAGAAGAGGAGAGGAGGCAGAGGTTGGAATGACTTGCAGTGTTTTACGGACAGACTGGCTGTGTTGAAATGATGTGCAATAGGGCACTATGTATCTCAGGGTTAGAGACTGGGTTTTGGAAAGGAAAGAGGAATTTATATTAAGAAAAACAGATTGTGGATCACTCCTTCAAACTTCAAACTTGAGCTTGATGTTTCCTGTCACCTTCAGACAACAGTTACTGGTCAAGGCTCGGTATGTACTAGGAAAATTTTATAAGGGCAAAATTGCAGCAGCTGAATAGGACCTGAATCAGCCAAAAAAATTAACTTGCTATCCATGTGTTCGTACACACATAAGCCCCATATTTAAGACATCCAATGGAAGCATGTGACTAGATCCACATAAAACTGCAGAGTTAGAGATGTAAATAAAAATAATGATATAACAACAATGAAGAATTGCACAGAAACTGTCGGATATACAAAATATGCTTAACATTATTGTAGGGACGATGATGAAAGTCAAGCTACCCTTTTTTTTTTTGTTGCTCCGTTTCCTTTAACTGAAATGGGATATGGATGGGGTATTTCTGTTTAACACTCAATATGGCAGGAGCTGGAATCAGTTGTGTAGCAAGAGACAAATATTAGTGTCATATTTCACTCAGGGGTACAGGTAAATCTAGCAGATGCTCAGGATTTATGATGCATTTGTTAGGAAGAGGCTGATTACAAGTATATATCTATAAAGGATTTTTGCAAAGACTGCCCATTTTGGAAAAGCTTCCAAACTAATCCAGCGTAGGTACTGATATGGTCCATAAATGCTGTGACTGGAGAAGCACTCAGACCATGTTGTGTTTGAAAAGATATTCAGTTTGGGAGCACTGCAAACTGCTTAGATATTCTGACATCATGCTTAACAGAGGACAAGTCAAGGAAGAAGGTTTAACAGGCTCATAAACTGAATCTTTGTCATCCTCCTTTGCATCACAGGCCACGAGTCATACATGTACAATAAAGATTTCTGAGATCTCAGCTCTGAGAACATGTCTCTAGGTACAGAATAAATTTAAAGTCTGTAAATGTGTTTCTGTAGGAAGAAACTATTTCCCAGACTCACTGGCAGTATTGGGATGACTTTAGCACCATACATATATATTTAAAAAATCCACTGCAAAATATTCAAGAGTGCTCCACAGAGAATACTGCTTAGGAGATTTTTCTTAAACATATGGCAGAAAGCATGTTAGCATCCATAACTTCTATGACATTTCCCTCTCCTCTCATCCCAAAATTGCTGTGAGGCAAATACAAAGTGTGAGGATCCAGAAGAAGAAAAGAAACAAGTAGGAGTTGGAAATCAGGAATTCAGAGTCAGAGGATTCCTGAGGCCCAGGGTTTGTTCTTATACAGGCAGTTACAATTTGGTAGTTCTTGAAATAATACTTCTCAAAATTCAGAAAGTCCTAAATCAGCTAATGAGCTGATGAAGGGAATTTTGTGGGTATGTGCACATCTGTGTAATTAACCTACTAATGAAATCCTTTTGACTGGGACTTCTGACATTCCTATTCCTATGGTAAATTATATAATAGCAAAGTGCCTCAGCTCCCCATATGCAAAATTAGAATAACAGTGCTTTCTTTCTGTAATCTCTTTAAGTTCTGAGCAATTTGGAAAGGAAACTAGGTTTAGCAATGCCAAAGGCTGCCCCAGATCACCTGTGTCCACTGCTAACAACGGAAAGTTCCAGGCACTTGCAATTTTGCAACACTAAAGATAAATCTAAGCACAGGGAAGTTTAAAAATCCGTTTTCATCCTCTCATATTCAAGTCTTTGTGATGCTCCTCAGAGGCCCCATAAAGATACAAATATAATTATCAAAAGTGATTTTGTGAAAAAAGAAAAAAGAAGCAGATAGCAAATTTTCTGTCCCTCCTCAGTCAACCAGTACCAGCAATATGGTAATACTGAACATCCATGCACTGATCTGTATGACATTTTATATGGTCAGGTTCATATACTAGGGAAGGCATGACAGGGAAATGTACTAGGTTTTCCTGCACCAAAACCTTGGGAGCTGAATTCCAGAAAAAGAGCCATCAAAACCCTAAGAGCTTTGTTTCTTTGTCTGATTGAGGCCTCAGCTGCACCACTCAGTAGTTTCACTGTCCTGCCTTGCTGTCTTTGCTCTTCTTCACCTGAGACAGAAACTGTGCATAATGCCCCAGATCCATGCTGACTGTGCGCATTCCAACAGTTTGGGAATTAGAGCACTCTAAATGCAAGTGAGGATCTCAGATTTTGTGTCAGACTGATGATGAGATGTGATTTAACAGAAAAGCTGACAAGATGATTTTTTTAGACAAAAAGTGAACAGCCAATTGTAACCAGCTGTGCAAAGTTTCAAGTCTTCACTAATCAATGTGCTGTGAATGAAAAGTTTCTACTTTTTGAAGCTGTCGGGAAAACAAACACTAAAAATCACTGATTATACCATACTTTTTGCAGCATTATCACGTCCGTGGAAGCAAGCGAAACAACTGAAACAGTTGTTTAACCAGTAAGTTCTTCTTTTTTGGCCATGCTATTAGCATGTTTCTCTACTAAGGTTTTGAAACTAATTTGGGCTTTCATAACCAGAAAAAGTTGATCTCAGTGAAGCTGACAGCAGAGAGACTAAGCAGATCCTAAGAGTAATTTCTAATGACAAAAAAAAGTCAGGCAGCATTCAGCTTCAAAAAGTTAACGGTCCTCTGGGCTGAGATCTTAATACAAGAGGAAGAAAGTCAAATTATCATCTCACCAAGACCCAGAGAAAGTGACACTTTTGGGTATCATCATGTAGACTGAATAGTCCAATCCAGGCAAGCAAGGGAAAACACTGCAGACATAGCAGAGCTTTCTTGAGCACTTATGAAACTATTCTAGATGCCACAGTCAGAAGCTGGAACAGGTTTCAGAACATGCTATCACTGATAAGAGACAACCCAGGGAGAGACATTGTCAGAAAAGTAATAACTGGAGAAACATGACCAAAAATATTTGCACAAGGTTGGATTTTCCAGTTTTAAGTATTTTTGTAGCATTTCAATTCACCAGTGTACTTACTCTGCTGTATCATTATTTGTATCCAGCCTCACCATCAAGTTTGCCATTAAGAAGTTTGTGGGGTTTCATATTTCTTATAATACTGAAAGTTACTAAGCTATTTAGCTTGAGTTCAGCTGTAAATGGAACTGGAAGTCCTGTTACACTGACAGCATCTATGTGCTTTTAATAAATATTCATATTTAGACTTTAAGGCAATTTACATAGCTATCCTCCATCATGGTATTTAACTGAAGTTCCTTAACAGTCTGTAGTATAAAAGTCAGAACAAAACTGTGTTTAAAATGTTAATTCCCTTTAAATGTTTCCACAGCCTAGCTCTTAAAAGAAGAATGTGTTCGGTAAGTGATTCCAGATAGATGACTATATGTCCCTTTCATTTTAAAGAGAATTTTCTCACAAATTTTCAACACAATTATTTTATACTATGAAAAGGAATATGACATTTTAGAAGCAGAATAAGAATATGGTTTAGGATGAGGATCAAGAGATTGAGTTTCAGTCTGAGAGGGTTTTTTTGATCAAAATAAAAAGGCTATGCAATTATGCTTTTTTTTGTTCTCAATTTTTTTCATATAAAGCATGAAGCTGATGGAGAATGACAGAGAACTTTTCATTCACAAGACCCCATATTATTTAGTTTACATAATACCCTACAAAACCATATTCAAATCACCACTATTTTCACGATTTTCATATAAGTAGGTGGATTGTGGTTTTTGCAACCTTCTCTAAAAGAGACTGGACTTCACAGGTCTTGGACTAATTTGCACAGAGAGCAAATCAGAAGGACATTAACAACAAATATAAACACATTAATAAGCCTTAACTAGTTCATGGCTGGCAATCAGGAAAGTTTCGGCCTCAAGCAGCTATGGAGTAACTGGTCTGAGTTTCTGTGTAGTAATCATAGCAAAGTGGCAGATGTTGTTTACATCCAGTGTTGGAGGATTCCCCTTGAACACAAGCTCAGATTGGACTCTGACAGACTAATTTGGCACTACAGAGAGCTCTGCTCCTTATTAGGCAAGTTTAACCAAACATAAATGGATTCCCCCCAGTATTCACAAACCACTCTAGCCATGAAATAATAATGCTTTTGTTCAAAATTTTGGAGCCTATGCCAGAGTGTGTGAATAGAATAACAAGAAAATACCCTTCAAAAGCATAATTTTAATAAATTCCCAGCATGAAGAACTCTTTTAACCTCACAGTACATTCTCCACCATGACTCTCGTGTTCTCCCTCAGAGAATCAAGCAGAGGCATGGACACACAGACTTATTTTTTGTGTGTGTGACATGAAGAGTACTGCCCTGAGCAGTATTTATAGAAAGAATTGGGAACACAACACTTGACCCATATCCTCACTAATTCCTGTGCTTGAAGATTGCACAACTTCTAATGAGTCATTAAGAGAGCTCTTGAGTTGCTCGTACAAGGATGTTCCTCTGGTAGTACCATGGTACACACTTCCCAGGGAAGACCCTTCCTGGATGGCACTCAGCATTTTCCTGTTTACCTTAACTATAAAGATACATCACAAAAATCCATTATGGGAATGGTAATACATCAGTCGAGTAATGCTTCTAGGATGTTCTTCACAAGAGGAAATAAAGTCATCTTCCTTGTCTGGAAGATAGAGATCCAGGAAATTTCATCCATGTAGTTGCTCAGGGCTCAGCTGTTTAAAATTACATTTTAGAACCTAAATTCTCCTGAAGTAACACTATACTCACACTGAGACTGAGACAATTTGTCATTAGTGCCCCTTTTCTGATGGGAAGAATTCTTAAATATTTTAAAGAGCTCCTCGACAGATGGATAGCACTGCTGCATGATCCCAAATGTGGTGTTGAAAAGGGGCAGTTTTACATTTGATTATTAAATAAGATTGGTTCATTTAATATTGTCAAATTAAATGTCATGTCTGGATAAAAAAGTCTCTCCTCTTTAAAAGCATCTCTTAAAGACAAAAACAGCTAGGATGCTTTTGACCCATATATGAATATTTCCTGTGTTATTGGAAATGTGAGCTTTCTGAACAAGATCTAAACCAATAAAATGATTTTATGCTTGCACAATAATACTAATAGGATTAAAACCAACATTTTAAAAATTAACTGTCACAGTCTTGCAGCTTCTGAATTATTCCTTTGAATTATTTATGAAATCAAACTTTGTAAAACTACAGATTATCAGGGAATGTTCTGAATTCAGCAAGACATCGTTTTCTGATGGAGACACTTCTGCAGAAAACTTCTGTCAAGTTCCACAAACTGCAGCTTATTAAAATGAATTTAGTAAAAAAATCCATTTTGGACGTTTTACAAGAGGTGTTCACATGCTCTGCACTTAATATTCTTTCCTCCAAAGATTTATTTCTTTTTAATGTAGATTTGGGGTTTTTTCTATGTCAGGAGGTCTCATACCCATATGGAGAACTTCTCTTGTGAACCAATTTCTGCACAATCTTCACAGTTCAGCTCCAAACTGGAATAACTGCAGTGCTTGAAAAATGAATAAAAAGCCTACCTCAACCCCAGTGTATACACTGTGAAACAGTAACAATTCACCTTTGATCCCTTCTTCCATTATTATTTTTTTGTAGATGTCACCAGTACACGAAATGTAAAATGGGTTCTTTCCTGATATTTATATTACTGCAAAATATGAACTAAGTGCTCTAAGCAATTTTCTACCTTATCTGATTTCTTTGAAAATTGCAGGAGAAAGATATCAAAGACAATGGAGCTCTGTTGTGCTTTTAAAACAAGCAGTAGCCTACAGGTCATTGAAGGAAGGAAAAAAATAGAAGATGGATTTTTCTGTAGCTCTTAAGAATCATCAAAATTGCAGATTTCAACCAAAAAGACTATAATCTACACTTGGAAGTCATTTATAATCATGCCTTAAAATGCCTTGATGATATTTCTTTTCTTCACTGTCCCTGGATTGGAATGAGAAAGCCAAGACTCTCATTGCTTTCTACAGAGGCTGGCACTAAATGTCATCATCAGAGCAAACCCCAGCAGAGTGCCTAACTATTTAATCCTGTGGGCTTCCAGGCATGATACTCTACTGCAAGGGGTGATAGACATGCAGTATTGGGTAGATAAACTAAGTATCAAAATATTTTAAAAATAACATGTGAAACATCAAAATGGACTAAAGACACAGGGAAAGGTTGGGGGGGGGGGGAGAGGGGGAATAAAATTGTATGTTAGTAATTTATCCCTGCTTTTATTTGACAGCTTTACTCACATGATCAGCAATCCCAGGCACAGCTACAGGTTGGGCAGAGAACAGATTCAGAGCAGCCCTGCGGAGAAGGACTTGGGGGTGTTGGTTGATGAGAAAATGAACATGAGCCAGCTGCAGTGTGCGCTCACAGCCCAGAAAGCCAACCATATCCTGGGCTGCATCAAAAGGAGCGTGACCAGCAGGTCAAAGGAGGTGATCCTGCCCCTCTACTCTGCTC
>JAVHNF010089512.1:1911-16495 GCA_034783455.1 Micropsitta finschii
CTGGTGCGATGATAACATTCCGTAAGGAGGAAGTAGGAATTCACCTTCTGATGAAAGGAATGACCCATCTCAAATCAATTCCAAAGTTACAGTAACTTACTCATGACCTCCCTTTCCCTAAGGTTTCTTATCTGATGGATGCTTTTCTCAGTGCTGCCCAGCATCTCCTCTAAACAAATTTATTGTTCCCAACATGGTTTCTCCCTATGAATCTCTTATCCTTGTATTCTCCCTTATGTAATCTTAAAATGTCATGGATATGTGATACTTTTGCAGAGTGTGTCACAGGCACAAGGAACTCACAGACTCTTAGGGAAAGGGTATCAGTATGAAAGTAGATGAGATTTTCAGGTACCTTTGTGAAAAAAGATGAAATAATGAATTTCCATAACAGACCTGAGGGACAAAATGTCATACAGGAATAAAAAAGCAATAACCTTTATATTAGTACTTAAGGTGACAGAACAATGGTTAAGGATGGAAAATTAAACAAAAGGCAAGTGTCATGAAACATAAGTACTGTAGATGAGAAAGAGATGAGAAGATAAAGAGGAGCACAACCCTGCCTGACTTTCAGAAAATAATTCAGAACAGAAAACCTGTGAAAGTAAGAAAAATAATTTAGACAGCAAGACACTTAAATGGGCGACTGGTTTTGATGGCCGCATGTACAGAATGAGGTTCCTGTCCTTTTTAATACAGACTTTTGAGTATCTTCGTTTTCTCCTATCAGCAACCTGAACCTCTTCATTCTGCATTCTTCCAACACAAAACTTTCCCAGCAAAACTAACGTTTCCCCATTCTCTCCAAGATGAAAAGCAAAACTGGTTTAAATACTTCAATGGAATTTTCTGCAGGAAACTAGTCCTTTTGCAAAACTGGAACTTTCCCATCCAATTATGACTAAATTACCTGCATTTAATTCTGTTAACATTTCAATACTATTAATATATTTCAATACAGCTTTATTGAAAATAAACAATTCAGGTTTTTGTTTCAAATAATGTTCCAGTTTGAAATGTACTTCACATTACTAAAACTGCCTTTTAAAAAATTTAACTGCATTACTAGCTCTTTTTATCTTCAGTGCACTGTCACTGCTAGGTAAACTATGCAATTAACCAGAGGGCAGTGACTGCAGAGCAAGTTATTAGCCCATTCATGTCGCACTAAGCTTGTTTGAGCCACTTGTAACTAATAATGCCAGAGATACAGTATTAACATCACTGTGTTGGTACTTGACATTCTTAATTTAATTATATTCCTAATAGCCTTAATAATTACAGACTTTTTCTTGCCAATTACAATGCCAATTTTTTTCCTTTTTCTCTCCAAAAACATGGCAGGCCATAATCCAGAGCTATTCACTGTGAACCATACACTGAGTATGATTCACAGGATACAAGGATATCCTTATATAAGGATAACTGAATGTTTAAATTTTACCTGTCTCTGTAAGATCATTTTATTTGACAATAAGAGAAAATCTCAGCATGCTTTGGGAGGAGAAATAATAATAATAAAAAAGGCTCTTGCCTTTAAACAACATGAAAATGCCATGATAACTTCCAAAAAGTGAATAAATGACTGTTTCCAAAATGGTCCATTTTCTGTCATACTTTTTTCCGTACTTACATTTACTGATCTTAAAATGAAACGCAACAGTGAGTAGAATCATTATGTTCTGGTATAGGTTGTACTATTAATACAGGTAGGCTTAAATTTTAAACTAACACTAGTGTGTGTGCTCTTAACATAGCAGAATAGCCCAAACTGTTGTAACTTACTAACACGTAGAGAAAAAGGAATGTTTGGCTGAGAGGGGAAGGAACATCACTGGAGTGATAACTGAGGAGACAGTAAATAAGACCAAGGATGCTAGCCTTCAAGATGGCAGAGTGGTGCCCAGTGTGGAGCGAGACTGGAACAGAACAGAAGCAAGGACATACCACTGCTAACTCAGCACTAGGACCTTGCAAGCGAGCACAAGCACTGAGGTCATTCAGTAAACACAGTGAGGAAGACTATTAACAACCACCAGAGACCATCCCCCACTCAGCAAGAAAGTGCATGCTTCATTAGGATGCAAATATTATAATTAGTTCCTGGAAAGACTGTAAATATGCATGAGCATGCTAAGCATATAGCAGCTGCCAGCCTGTAACGGGAGCACTCACCTTTGTGAAATGATTTGCTGGGTGCCCAGCACGACAGTAAAGAATACCTGCTTTCTAAAACTCCAAATTGAGTCTAAGAGAGTTTCTCCAACCGACTTTTATGGTAACATACATGGGTATTCACTCATCAGTTCTAGTTCCAGCAGTTTTAAACAGCTCACTTAAGCCTAAACTATCATCTATAGCATTAAGATACTATATATATGTGTGCAAGAAAGAATTCCTTTTTAACTTGCTATATTGGCTATTACAGAAAGTTGTGATTCTCCAGAAATTCCTTCCCATTTCCCGAGGATGTCAATCCCAAACATTAACACACTCAGGCTAATCAATAGCTTGTTTTATCTCATGGACAGATTCTGAGGGCAAGCATCCAGCAAGAAACTGCCCGTTTTCTTTTTCCTGTAATTTCAATAGGAGTCAGTCCTCCAAGAATTTTTTCAAATCTAGCACGAAACCAACATTTAGCAAGAGCAAATAAGCAACATCAGAGCTTTCTGCTTCTGAGACTTGGAGTCTACCTGCTCAGAGAATCTGGTGATAATGTGTGGCTCAAAATACAAGTTTTTACCCTCTTCTCAAAATAAAGAGGCATAAGAAGAGACAAAAGGAACCATGCAAGTCTCAAGGCCACAGTATGTCCCTTGGCACCTGAAGGATTTCATTTTTGTGCCCCAATTTCCCTCTCCATCTTCCTGCTGGCAGAAAGCAACTTACTCTGCCCATACCCTGGACTGTGGGGCCTTTTCCTTTGCCAGACAACAAACCCCGTAAGGCTACCCCAACTCAGGATGGCAACACTGAGCAGACAAACGTGACACTGTGTTTTTGTTGCTTCCATACAGCATCTTACTGGCTAGCCTGAGCAAAATAAGAGGGATCGGTGACTCTCTTTCTAACCACGTTGTCATCACTGCTACTACAATTATGTTTACCTCAACTGAGAACAAGTTGGAAAACTCAGTATCAGCCACAGTCCAGAGCTTACCTCTGCTGCAACAAAGGGAATAATCAGCATCGTGTAAAATGATAACATTCATTATTCCCCAGACACAAATGTGCACACAAATGGAATTTTGAGTGGAGTTTTTGATATCAAAATTCCTCTCAGGAATCATTGTGAAAGCAAACAAGTACATAACACTTCATGTTCCACTATCAACACAGGCCTAGTACACAGGCATTGGTAGCATGTTAGGTATCCAAACAACAGGTAAACAAGTAAACACTTGTGATTTGGATCAATTGCCCTTTCCAGCCCACCATAATGTTTCAACTTCTTCATAACCTTTTTTTCTATATAGACCTCATGGTGTGATTTTCTCTTAGTTTGGGGGGGGGGGAAGTGAAGTGATTAAAAGAGCAACAGAAAATGGAACTGTAGGAAACTTATAATTGTTATAGGCAATTCTACCTCCTCACTAATATCAGAACAATTTAAATAAATTTAAATAGCATAAATAATATACCATTACGTACCAGCACTGCGATTCCCTTTGGAGCTGTACGCACTAAGCTGCTTGACATTTATTAATATATTTGTTTATAAAAACAGATTTTTATAAACAGATTTTATTTGTTATAAAAAACAGATTTTTAAAGACAAGACAAAGCTATCTCACTGTAGATTAACTTTACCGAGATTTGTCTGGCAAAAATATACAATGTCTGTAATTTGTACTGCTCACTGTCAACAGTTCATACCCGTAAGCCCATAAACTCTCAATTAATACAAAAACTTTCATGACTACACTTAATCCTTAAAAAATACATTAAGTAAACGAAAAGGGCTTGCACACATATAGAATATATGCTTATGTTCTTTATCTTCTTGTTATGGGTAGTGAACTGCTGTGAGGTGTTACATACTGAGATCAACAGAATCAAGATAAACCAAGTGAGTCTGGATTAGAGACTAGAAGGAAGAAAACGGCTACTGCTATGTTTTCCTAATTAAACCCCAAGCCACCAAACCAGTCTGCAGAGGGAATTAACAGCATGTCACAAGGGAAAAAAAACAAATAAGTGAACAGTGCATATTATTTAAGAGGAAAAAAACTTGCAGCTATTTCTGAAAGTGCCACATGATGGCAGTCCAACGTTAAAGAAAAAAACCCCACAAACCCAACCAAAATAAAACTTGTACATTTAATAGAAACTATTTGAGAAAGTAGTTCAAATCTGTGCATTCTACTCAGAATATATCCAAGCAATGCTACAGAGTAGCGATTTTTAATCTTTCTTCATTTGCATACGTCTAAACATGCTAAGGAGGAAAAGACCCAATATGCACAGAAGTCTGCTGGTTTGTTTGTCTTTCATGAAGCCCTCACTTTACAGTACTGCTCATACATTCCAGAGTCCACAGAAACAAGATTTAAACACCACTGTTTCATATTTTTAGAAAATACTCCAATCCACACATATTCTATTAAGTGTATATAAGTCAACCTGATTATTAGACATGACTGAGTGCATAGTTTCTCCTGTAGTGAATAAAACCAACAACCTTTATAAACAGAAGTCCTGGTATGTTCCTAATTCCAAAATACCAGTCTTCTCATATGCTTTTCTCCTAATCCTCCTTTCTAGTTTCCTCCTCACTAACTGCAACCTCCACAAATTCACAAACGTATTTTCCAGTCCCATTCTTTGGCATGCATATCACTACCTTATGAATGCCCAAAACTTAAAAGAGTGAGCAGTGGGAGACAAAAAGTCATAACTGATGACATTCACAGTCTCATTCACTTGTATTCAGTGTCATTTTCTACAGCTGATTACACGGTTTCCTTTTTGCCATTTTTATTAGTGTAATGGATGGGAACATAGCTGAGAGTTGAACCTAGCTGAAAGTCGAACCCTACTCATGTCTGTAAGAGACATAGTAAAGTATGGTTTTGTCAAAGTGTATTTGATAAAGCATATATATTTATGTTCACTGTGACTGTCAGAAACAAGCAGGAAAACACAAGCATGGTGCTCTTCTATGGCTTTCATACTTGGCCACACCGGGGCGCCTGCCCAGCACTCAGCGGAAACAGGGAGATATGAGACGAGTGAACAGTAAGAAATCTGGCATAAAGCTGGCTGTTTTTCTAAGGGTATAAAAGCAGGACCCTCTTGTAGCCAAATCCGAAGCCTCACCACGTGGTGGATGCACCACGTAGGAATTTTCCCCAATTATCTGAGATCCGTGGCATCACCTGCAACGGGGCTTCCCAGCTTGGAGTGTGGGGGTCTGGATGATGATTAGGTGGTAATTGGTGATGTATTTCTTCTTGATTACTGTTCTCTCTGTTTAGTAATGATTTGATGCATTGCTAATTTTCCTTTGTGTTATACCTATATAGATGTGATTCACTTTACTGTGCTTATTTATTATATATAGAGATACGTATCTGATTCAGGTAAGTGTGCTTGTTTGCTTTAGTGCGCTTATTTGCTGTAATTTGCTTGTTTAATAAACCATGCATGTTATACGGCTAGTGTGGGATTGCTTTGTTGAGTACCGTGCCTGTTAGCAGAACAGTAAAGCTAATGATTTCAGTGGTATTTCCAAAACAATTTCCTAACATTTTTCCTAACAAGCACATGGCAGATTGTTCCAGTTGGCACATATGCCCAAAATTGCTTCCTTGTTCCCAGATTCATTATTTTTTGTCTATATTGAACTCCACATGCTGTATGCCAACCAAATCAAGATGGATAAAATCGTTCCACAGCTTGTGTCTCTCGTTACTGTCTTTGCTTTTGTCAGTATAGCGATTCTGAAGACATGTTTTCCTCCTATCTGTGTTCAAATTACATGGAGTAAGTTAGCAATACCAGAGATATCCAACAGTCATTTCAGAAGTTAAGTCATTCTTACATAGCAGAGAGCATTAGCCTAAAAGCTCACTATCACTGCTATGCAACAAAACTGCCATCACACCAAAATGTGGCTATTTGTCATTCTGACTCAGGTTAGAAATACAGATTCGACTTGATATTGTGACTTTACAGGACTATTAGCTGCTAGCTCGTAATCACAGATGTGCAGTTGATAAGCATTCTTCCACACTATGAGGAGAAACTAAAACAATTGCACTTATTTGCACATTAAACTGCAGCACCTCTTCTGCTCACAACTCCCAAGTTTGTCACTGAGCTTTTCCTTACACCTGTTTCAGTGTGAATACTTGTTTGCACCCATCACAGGGCACTCTCATTCTAATTAAATTCCTTTTGACAACACACAAATAATGATTCAATGCACCAGAGAGGGAAATGGAGGAGTTTTTCCAGCTCTTTGGTGCCTCAGGGTGGTACAATCCCTGTTCCACACAGAAGTGGCCATCGTCCAGCTGTAGATTCGGCACCTTTGTTTTACTGTGCCCCTCAATTCTCCACTCATTCACCAAATTGGTTTTTTTCAGACTACACCCTGAGCATCCATGACAATGTAAGTTTGCTTCCTCAGAACAAGCCTAGCAGCTTGAGATGGGCTAAAACTTGCAGTTCCTACTTCCTCCTCCTAAAGCCTTCCTATCAGTGGATCGCCTGAACTTTGTTGAGCTAGTTGACTTACGCTTGCACCACCACACCATTGTGATATACATTCTCTGAAATATTTCAGATCTATATTCAATACACTTTAAAATATATACATTTTGATATTTGCCTCCTTCTTGCAGGATGTTTAATATTCCAACCCTGCTATACCTAGCATTAAACTCAAAATACTACATTTACATAATTTGCATTTTACTGAAAAATTGATTCGAATCACAGAGAAACTAAAAACATGATGACCTTTATTATAGTATGTCCAGAACATGATTTTGTTGTCAGCTAATTGGTAGCCTGTTATGATATTCATACAAGTCACATTTCCCCTTAGTTCTGATTCTTTTCTGTCTTAATGTGCTTTTTTTAGGTTCTCTGTATTCTTTGGGATATGGAAACTGAAGAAGTTGAAGATATACTACAGGAATTTGTTAACAAATCGCTGTTGTTCTGTGATCGTAACGGGAAGTCATTTCATTATTATTTACATGATCTTCAGCTTGACTTTCTTACGGAGAAGAATCGCAACCAGCTTCAGGTAGGGTATTGACTAATCAATTCACTTTACTCTCCAAAGCTAAGTATTCTTCAGAAAATGTTGCTTTGTTAAATGGTCTCCAGAGTAGGTTCATAGAATAGGTCCACAATGCAGTTAAACTTAGTGCTGGCTAATTAAAACAGTTTATTTTCAACTTGAAACTGTGGAGCAATTTCCTGATGGTTCCATTTGGAGCTAAGAAGGTAAACTGAGAGAAGATTCTGTATCCATAATTTTTATGTCAAGACACTTCCAGCAGGAGATGGAATGTCCCACTGATAATTCCAAGGCATCAAGACCCTACCAGAATAGCAAGTTTCTTCTTCAATACAGAGAAATGCTGTTTTCAATTTAAGGCAGTACTTGCAGGCAGAGGACCTATAACTTGTACCAAATAAATTTATTGGTTCTGAAGGACAGGGCAAAAAGAGTAGATATGAAGAAAAGGCAAGTTATTACACTTGCTTTAGATTTATATATGTAAGGGTCTTTTTTTTGTCAGCTATCCATATTTAATGTGAAGAGTGATTTGATAGCTGTTCTTGGCCTGAGAAGGAAGGTTAATGGCTTGCTTTTCTGTCTTTTGATATCCAGAGAATGTTTCAGGAGAAGTCTTAAGTGATAAATTAGGTAAAGTGTACAGTTTTGTAAAGTAAGCTTTTCTTGTTTTATTAGTTGATGTAGTACAGTTAAGAAATAATAGTAATATTATTCCTCAAAACTATATACAGTATAATATTAATAGTACTTTTTCAATACAGAAACCAATCCATACCTTGGTATAGTGTTAACTGGTAGTTAATACTGTTTTGATTCACATTGCAGGAGCTACATAAAAGCATAGTAAATCAGTACAAGAAATACTACAAACATAATACACCTGTTCCATCTCAAGAGGATTGCATGTACTGGTACAACTTCCTAGCATACCATATGGCTGGTGCCAACATGCAGAAGGTGAGTTCTGACTAGTACCCTCTGTTTCCCTTCTTGACACACCTGGCCTTTCTCCCCATCTTTTTCTCACTTGAACCTCTCTTCTCTCAGGCTTTGGAGCAGATATGTAAACACTGAACATAAAGTCCTTTAGGCACTCCACTGATATTCACTGTCTGTTATGAAAACTGCTGCATTTCTACTATTTGTGTCTTATCTTTTCAACCAGTTCTTAAGAAGTTTTTGTATTTTGTATCATAATGGCTTGCATTTTTCTTTTCCTTTTTAAGAAGCTTTACTAAGAGATCTTATCTAACCTTTCTTGAAAACCCAGGCTTAACTACAGTACATGTAGCTTTTTAATGGATTTTAATAAGGCTTTTGATACTGTCCCCCACAGCATCCTTCTGGATAAGTCATCCAGCTGTGAGATGAGAGGATACACTGGTATTCCTCAGGTTTCAATTTAAGGGCCAGCCCAGTTCAATATTTTTATCAATGATTTTGAGTTGAATGCACCGTTAGCAGGTTTGATGATGGTACCAAACTGGGAGGTGCTGTTGACTCTCTTGAGGGACAAGAGGCCTTTCAGAGGGACCTAGATAGATTGGAGGATTGGACAGCGATTAATGGGATGAAATTTAAGAAGTCCAAATGCTGGATTCTACACCTAGGATAGACAGAAGTATAAACTGGGAGAAGAGTAGCTGGAGAGCAGCCCTGCAGAAAGGGATCTGGTTGACAGCAGGCTCAACAGGAGTCAGCAGTGTGTCCTGGCAGCCCAGAGGGCAAACTGCATCCTGGGGTGCATCGAAGACAGTAAAACCAGCTGCTCAAGAGAAGTATTCAGGAAGTATTCAGGAAGAGAAGTATTGCTGTATTCAGGGTTGATGCAGCCTCACTTCAAGTACAGTGTGCAGTTCTGGGCCCCACAATTTAAGATATGAAGGTCCTTGAATGCACTCAGAGGAGGGCAACGAAGTTGGTGAGGGGGCTGGAAAGAATGTCCTTTATGAGTAGCTGAGGAATTTGGAAGTGTCTGGTTTGGAGAAAAAGAGGCTGAGGGCTGACCTCATTGCTCTCTACAGTTTACTGACGAGGGAAAGTAGAGAGGGAGGTTCTGATCTCTTCTCCTTGGGATAGGACACATGGAAATGCTTAAAAGCTGCACCAGGGGAGGTTTAGGCTGGACATTAGGAAGCATTTCTCTACTGAGAGGGAGGTTCAACACTCGAACAGGCTTCCTAGAGGGGATGTTCAGTGCTCCAAGCCTGTTTTAAGAAGCATTTGGGCAATGCGCTTAACAAGATGCTTTAGCTTTTGGTCAGCCCTGAATTGGCCAGGCAGTTGGACTAGATGATCGTTGTAGGTCCCTTCCAAATGAAATGTTCTATTGTCATAATTCTATTTACAGTTTCAGATTGCCTTTTAAATAACCTTTTTTTTCTAAGCTAGATGCAACTATAACAGATTTTTTTTGCTTAAATCCAAATTCAGTATCTGTTAGGAAGAACAACAGATCAGTATTAGCAGAGTGATCTTTGCTATTCTGGACTAGAAGTTTTTTCAGAGTTTTATCTTAAACCAGGTCTTGTGTGCTTCAAGTCAAGTTCTGCTTTATACCCCATCCCTTCTCTGACTAGCTGTGTCAAAGAGCAGTCCTTAAATAACAAGCTTAGTCTTTTATAACCAGAATTTCCATACCTGATTAAGATGCCTAAAAGAAGGAAATTGCCTAAGCTGTTAACTAAGGACAGTTGTCCCAAAGCATATTAAATACTTAGTGTATTTCCTGTGCTTTTCTTTTTCCCCTTAAGTAGATTCTGTTGTGAAACTTATGCTTTGAACTTGAATTTTTATTTCTTGTAGGAACTCCGTGATCTTATGTTTTCTTTAGATTGGATTAAAGCTAAAACTGAATTGGTAGGGCCTGCTCATCTGATTCATGAATATGTAGAATATAGTTCAATCCTGGATCAAAAGGTATGATACTAAAAGGTAAATGATCAGTCTGTTACAAATTCTTTTTTTTTTTTTGTAGTTGCATTTTGTTGTATGTATGTATATATGGCAGATAATATAGAAAGCTTAAAAAACTGAAACATAAAACCAGTACTAAGTTAAACTGTAACATGGAGAAGAGAAAACTTAGTTCTCAGTTTTAGTCGTAGCTTCAGTGTGTGCCCAAGTAATTGACCATGGAACTCAGTAACTAAGGTGGAGAGCAATGCCTAATGGTGGGTACACATAGCAGTCTGCTTTTGAGATGTAGAATTTTGTTGGCTGCTCGGAACAGTCTGTTATGTTGACTGCTTATTGAGTAAATCATTGTAATCAGTATTCTTTATTTGAAAAATAAGGTTAATATGCTTTCCTGAGCAGGATAATGAAATATTTTAGTCTGTCATACGTACTTGCTAATAAAACTAAATAGAAAAATAGAATTAAGTGCTTCTGTAAGGATATTAGATGTATAGAAAATGAAAAAAGCAAAGGGGACTTAAGAAATAAATCCTCTTTCTGTGGTATCAGATATTATCTGCTCTGTACATAGGATAGCACAGTACGTGAGAACGTCCAGGAATTTCTGTCCTTAAATGGGCACCTTCTTGGACGGCAGCCATTTCCTGACATTATACAGCTGGGTCTTTGCCAGCCAGAGACATCAGAGGTGTATCAACAAGCCAAGCTACATGCTCAAAGAGAAACAGGAACATTTTATTTGGAATGGATGTAAGTAGCTGCAGTCCACCTGCTTATATGCTGATCCTTTGATGCAAGAAAATAATGTACAACACAATGTATGGCTAATATAAGCACCTTCTTAAGAACTGCTGTGGTGTTGTTTTTTTTTTTTTCTGGGGAAAGAAATTGAAATAATTTAAAAGAACTTGGTGAAGGAGGGGAGCTCTTTATATGTAAGGCCACAAATTAGTAATAATTACATAAAAATAGAGAAATATATTTACTTCTGTATTCAATGATTGTTCCTATTTAAATATTTGCAAATAACTATACAAAGATGAAAACAATTTCATAAAAAACATTGGAATTTCTCTACTTTTTTTTAAATTTAGAATTGTAGTGCAAGTTTTATTTAAGTTACAGTATGCTTTTAGGTTTTCTAGTGAAATGTACACTTTAAAAAAGAGAGCATTTGTGTCAACTTGCAAAGTTTTTGAAAGTAGCGAGATAGGAAATACTAAAAGGCTTTGTAATCTCTATCTAATCTTGAAATTTCTCCTGTTTATATAAATCTTTAATAATTGAATTAAAAGTAAAATATAATACAACAACAATAATAATAATAGAAATAGAGAGAGGAAGGAATAAACAAGTGATGCACAATGCAATTGCTCACCACCTGCTGACTGATACCCAGCCCAACCTGAGCAGCAATCTGAGCCTTCCAGGTGACTCCCTTCAGTTTATATGCTGGGCATGACGTGGTATGCAATACCCTTGGCTAGTTTGGGTGAGGTGTCCTGTCTCTGCTTCCTCTCTACTTCTTGTGCCCCTCCTCACTGCAGAGCATGAGACTGAAAGGTTTTTTATCAGGGTAAACATTACTGAGCAACAACTAAAACATCAGTGTGTTATCAGCATTGTTCTCAGACTAGATCCAAAACACAGCACTCTACCAGCCCCTAGGGAGAAAATTAACTCTATCCCAGCTGAAACCAGGGCATATGGTAATAACTAGGCAGGTTAATCCAGGCATACTTAAATTTCAGGTCTTCTCTTTGAATATTTGGTTGTTTCATTTACATAGCTAACAGAATTCTAACAAAAACTCCTGGAAATTGCACAGTTCAAAGGAGTAAATCTCTAGGTAGTTCAGGGTTTTCACCTTGGGTGTGGGAAACTTATGGTGAAGAACATGACTGAAATCAGCAGAATAGAGACAGATGCTTCTGTCTCCCACCCTAGGGCAAGGTTCCAAAAATGGTTTCTAGGATATGTAGGTGAATACACTGCTCTTTTGACCAGCAATTTGGGGTTTATTAAAATATGCAAAAGAAAAGAAAAAATAGTTGGCTTAGATGAGTTAGTATTTTGCAGTGAAAAATCACTTTCATTCTACAGTGCAGCTACTTTCTTTGAGATGTTTTATCCAATATTTAAATGCTAAGCCTGAAGTTTGAAACCGATAACAATAAAAACTTGAAGTGCATTGACTTATTTTGACCCTAGGAAAAAAAAAAATCTTGTAATAATCTATTCATCACTAAAATCACCTTATTACAGTGACTTTCTATATTAAGGTCTGTCTAAACAGGATGATTATGATTGCTACTAATTCTAATTTTTTGTTGAAGTGAGGCAAGACTTATTTCAGGTGTGCTAGATTCTGTACTTAATCTTCGAATGAAATGCAGTTATAGTCGTATGTTAAGTATCTAGTGATAAGAAGTCATCGATATGAAAATTAAGTAAGTTTATTAAGATCTAAACAAATTTATAAATGTTTTTGAATAAGCTTGAAAAGGAACCTGCAGGAAACAAGAATTCTCGTGAAGAAATTTATATTTGGAAATAGCACGTATCAGATCATAAAAATATCATTAGGAAGGCTGTCTTGCAGTGCATCAGCTTCGCTCATAAAGTACATGTTGCTTTCTCGTACACATACTATCTTTCTTGACCTCTAAGCTGTAACTATTAGAGGGTGATAATAACTCTCTCTTTTTTTTTTTATTTCTTTTTTTTTTTTACCTGTATTACTTCGCCATAAAGGCTGAGGGGTAAGATACAGTGGGACGGTTGGTTTGGTGTAAAGCTTACTGCTCAAGATGTGAAAAAGTGCTATCTTTTTATAGAAGATTTTGAATAATAGAAAGGCACTACTTGTCTAAAATAAAATGTTTTATCCTGTAGAAATAAAACATCCTTGAAAAACCTCTACCGTCTGGTTGTTCGTCCACATAGAGATGCGGTTTACCATGCCTGCTTTTCTAAAGATAGACGAAGAATAGCATCATGTGGAGCTGATAGAATGCTTCAGGTAAGGTACCTATGTGTGAGTGAAAAGAGATGCTGTGTACCGATTTGATAACATTTGTTAATAGTCCTGTCACTTTTATTTTGCTCTTATGTGGAGATACTAGGGATCTAGAACATACTGGAGAGAAATGAAAATCATGTATTATTACATAAGCATCAAGTTGTGTTATTAGAATAGTAAGCATCATCTTCTAGTTTGAAAGCTAGACTCTGATTTCAGAGAATATATGAATGTAAGCCTAAGTAATGCACCACAGCATGTTTAATATTTGTTTGCAAAAATGTTATTTCCAGTCACAGTAAACCTTTATAGAACTGAGAAACACCAAGATTTTTAGTTACAGGTTTGCTATTTCTGTGGGATAGTAATGAACATTATGTAACTTCAGTGCTTAATTAGTAAATTGTCTTATGCAAAAGAGAGAAATCTGGAGAGAAAAATAAAATCCTGAAGCTGAGGACAGTATTAGGTTGGAAATGGGCCTGAAGTGCTTAGGAAATGGATTAGGGGAGACAGAGAGGAACATGACTAATACAAATTTGCCAGCAGTCTGCCTGGAGGGGAAGCCAGCTCTCAAGAAAACTAGCAATCAGCCAGTAACCTGTTAAAGCATTCATATTCCAGGTAAGGGAAAAGAACAACTCTTCTGCAAGCCTTTGGTGTTGTTTTGGATGCTTGATAAGTTGAGTACTAAAGTAATAACATTAGTGGTGCTTAGTTGCTGTTCATTTGGCTACTTAATGTATTGTTACTGTGGTTTTATTTATTTTTTTATTTGCTGGCTTCTACAATATTATGATCATGGCATCCACTAAAGGAGCTGCCTGATGGATGTGTACTGATTTTATGCTGTGCTGAAGTTACTGTGCTGGGCTTCTGTACTAAATGTCCTCATTATTGGAGAAGATTGCTTATTTTTATCTTCATTTTCTACCCAAGAAAGTAAAATCTGTGGACTGCATATAAACTAAACTTTTATTGATGAAGTAATAAGAAAACTATCAATAATCCTTTTTTCATTCTTTAACTTTGAAGTTATTAATGTTTTTTCTAATAGTGGCCTAAGCTTTTTAGTTTTCAAGCTATTCCTACTTTTTATGTAAAATAAAATAAAAAGATATTCCTATATTAAGAGCATGTGTTCTGCAGAATTTACTGTAAATGTGCATTTCCTGTTACTTCAGTATTTGTGTTCCTATTTGAATAAATACTAACCATTTCATTATCACTGATATTCCTGTTCAATGAAAAAATTAAAGGAAAAAAACAGGGACTTCACAATTGTTTTATCCTGGAGGCTGCTGTCAAGAGCACCTTGTGATTTCTTTTAATAATTAAGAATATGTAATCTAAGGAGGAAAGGGTGACCTGATTTCCCC